>NW_010576783.1:0-44166 GCF_000705375.1 Tinamus guttatus
TTTGTTTGTTTGTTTTTTAACTATTACAAATATCAAAATTACATACAGTGTTCTGTGTGAGATTTAGGGTCTATTGTGCTTGCAAGCCTGCTTGTAGATGCAGGAACTATTCCTGCTTAACATTGTTAATGCTTTGTGGTCTTGACAATTTTGCAGGGGTCTGACTTTATGGTTTCTTTTTATGATAGCCATACTTCAGTGAGTTGCCATTGCATCCATGTAATGGCCCACAAGTATTTTTCATTTTCCTTCCCTTCCTTTGCGCTTTCCTTTTAAGCAAGATGTTGAAACTGATGGGGAATACAGTAATTTACTCTTTGATATGGCTTAGGTCATCTCTGAGCATCTCTACTAAGTGGGCTGAGATCTGCTGCATGCAGTGTATATGTTTGGTATGAGTGTGCCATTAAAAGTCACCTAGTGCTGGCTCATCTGAAAAAACCCTCTTTCCCAGTTCCATGTTATAGCCAAATTGCCAAGGCCAGATGCGCCTCTTTCTCACACACATGCACACATACACAGAGTGGGCTTCTTTTCTAACGACTGCCTTGTTTGTTTGTTTGTTTGTTTGTTTCTAATAACCATGAATTTAGTTATTTTCCTGAACACACTGAGAGGGTTTTTAGAAGGTTTTTATAGAGGTTCAAGGGTACATTCATATCTCAAAAGTTTGGGTCAAGTAATAAGCTGTGTTTCTAAGGTAAATTTTAATAGAGAAGGGTATGATGAATTACCCAGCTATTGTGGCACCCAGACATATTTCAGAGACAGTCCTATTTATTTTGAAATATGAGATTAAATCATTATCAGCTATCTCAACTACACTCAGATGTAATAAACCATTATTCATCACTCGGAACAGAAGACTTGAAATCATTCTGTTTAATATATTTTTTGATAATAGAGTGAAAACTGAACAATTTATATGCTAGGGCTTGTTCTTAAATATGGTGGAAATGAGGAAATAAAATATTCAATATAACTTGTTCAAGTCATGATTTCAAAGCAGTACATCTAAAGATAAAGGATTAGTTTAAATATTTCTTTCTGTAATAGTATTCTTAAATTATTGAACTAAGTATGACAGTTAATAAAAGTTTTTATTTTTAAGTATATGTGTGTTTTTAGGCGAATAAAAGTACAATTGGTATAACTCGATTAAAAACTAGATTTTGTTTCCTCAGTCTTTTAACAGTTCTCCTTGTACTAGTCTCCAGAGACAAATAAGTAGTTGATGGGGGGAGCCAGGTGACTCCAGCTGCATTCTGTTAACACATGGCAAATCTAATAAAACCCAGAAAGTTGTTGGAACCTGCTATTTCTTAGGCGCGTGTTTCGCTTGAGAAGGTACTGCCTGTTATAAGGTTTTGGGTGAAAGGATGGGTCTTTGGTCCTGTCTGACTCTGCCCCAGGATAAATACGTGAAGCTGATCTTTAAATTCCTACATCTTAGGACTCCTTTAATTTAAAACTGAGTTGCTAAGTTGTCTTTTCTTTCAACTTTCACATACCTCCTAGAATAAGCTGTCTGGGTCAGGGGCTCTTACTGTACACCCCTATAGGACATAAGAGAGCCTAAGTCTTGATGGACTTATGTGTATTTTGTAGACAGGAATCTGTATGTAAACAGATACCAGTATGAGTGGGACATCTCCATTCTCTAGAAGGTCCTTGTTGATGACTCCTTACTCCCTCTTACCTCCCCCCAAAATCTTCAATTATGGCCTAAGTGTTCAGGAAAATGCTACACAAATAGATAACCTCAGTCTTAAAAAAATAGTGCTCAGAAAGAGAAATTCTGTCACTGAAATTCTGTCATTACTCAAAGCAAGGGTTTGGGTTTATGAATCACATTCCATTATCACCTCAAAAGAATGTGTTTTTTTTTTTTTAATCTTGTATAGTCTCAGTTAAAAGCTATGCACAATGTATGTTAAAACAGTTTATCTTCATATTTGAGGACCATTTTATGGGTAAAAGAGGAGGGAAAAATGTTTCATGAATCAGTAGTGTTAGCATTATTTTTGTTGATTCTCTGGAAAAAAGATGGTGTTGACTGGGAATGGTAATGCCTCTTACTTAGCGCTCATCGATACTGTATGAGGTGGAAAGGTCTTCCGAAAGAGGGTGCAACCTGACCGAGTTATATTTGTAGGAATCCTGGAGGAGGGTCGGGCAGAAGGATAGAGAAAATTTTGAATGTGGGATAGAAATTTAGAGATTTGCATACAAAAGCTTCATGTCTCCAAGTCTTGATCCTTTATATAAATAAGCTTATCTCTCCTTTGACCTTAGCCTGGATTTGTGCTAAGGGAGATTTCACAGGTAAAATTAGGTCATTTTATTCCCACGGCCCTTGGAATCAAGATGCTTGAGCACCATCGCAGTACTCCCGGTACAACAGACTTCATAGTTCCCTGGTGTTAGGAGGGTATTTCTCCACTTTGCTGCATGAGCTAATATAGAGATTGATAATACAGTTGCATATTTGTTTTATAAAAGAAAAAATAAATAAATAAAAAATATCTTCTGACTGATTAGTGAGCTAAGCAACCAAGAGCAGCAGGAATAATCATGAAATTAAAGTCCCCCAAAGAGCTTATATAATCCAGTGGAAAATTAGTCCAGAATGTGCAACTGAAGTGGCAGTGTGCAGTTCTGATAACTTAAAGGGGTAATTCAAAGATAATGTTTGTGTAGGCGTCCATTTCAGCCATGTCTGCTTGATACATGTACTGCTGAATAAAGAAAACATGGCCAGCATGAGGGAGTCACTGATGAAACGAAAGGCTCTGAGTTCACTATTAAGAAAGCAACATGGTATCATGGTGTAATTTATGTCACTGGCTCTATACTGTGTAAGTTGAGTGTTTGAATGCCTGGTAAAGGTAGGGTTTTCTTGGGGAGGGCTGTTCTTTGCTTTTTGTTTACTTTTTTAACACTGTATATATGCTGAATGCCAGTGTGAATGATAATATTAGTAAAGTTTAGCCATCATTGACCTGGACAAAGGTCTAATCCTTCCTTTATGGTATGTAAAATACATGCTAATGAATATACATCAGTCAGTGTATTTTCCATGACTGTGAATGCCTTCTCTCTAGAAAACTGTAGTACTATGAACAGATCTGTTCAGACTTATCTGTATAAAATATACATAAAAATGTATACATATTAAGAGTTAGATTATAAAACTGGTTGTTATTAAAGTTCGAATGAACCTAACGCTGCTCCTTGGGAGAATTTGTCACCCTTGCTTCCTGATTCTTGGTACTAGAGCCAAATTCTTTTGGATTTTATGTAACAGTAATCTGTGAGCAAAGAGTAATGCTTTAGCTTTATTGAGGTCTATGGGAAAGTTTCCACTGACTTTCCTCAGGCCTGAGGTTTGTCAAAGGGTCGTTTGAATCTCCCTTTATTTGATACTGAGCTGACTGCACATACCTGTATTAAATGCTGTCTTTCCTGTTCTGTGTGCTTTCAGTACATGTTTCCTATATGCAAAAACATTACTAGCATTTGAGATTGGAATATATATTTCTTTTCATATTTGTAGTGAGTCACTTGTTATTAATCATTTATTCAATGAATACTAAAACTCACACTTTTTCTTAGGAACCAGCTATTGAGATGCTTCCGTTAACTGGGAAAACAATAATATTTGATAGTTTTCCTGACCCATCAGACACATGGGAAATAATTGAAACTATTGGCAAAGGAACATATGGAAAAGTTTTCAAGGTATTAAATAAGAAAAATGGCAGCAAAGCAGCCGTCAAAATCTTGGATCCTGTTCACGTAAGCTACTTAAATTACTTGTATTTCTGTTTTCTGTTCAACTGTAAATTATTATGTATTTTTTTTTCTTTAAGCTTGATATGTTGTTTACACTGAAATTGTTAGGGGAATAAATTGCTTCAACCTGTTAACTAAAATATATTGCCATCAAAGCATTATTCACTTGATAAGTGGTCTTGGTAGTGGCCATACTATGATAAAAGTCAGAAACAGAACTAAATTTGGTAAATTTCTCTTTGACTTCTCCCTTGTTTATCTTTTATTTTCAGGAGAGGGGAAAAAAAAAAAAAAAGCTGAATATTTTCTATGGCAGTACCAGGAGCTCTGCTGTTGCTCCTTTTCCTTCTTTTACACATAAAAATACGTAACTTTCCTACTGGTTAGTAGGTATCATGTAACTGAAAGCAAATGTTTTGAGTGCGTTCTTCTAGTCAGTGACAGATTATGAGTGACACTTCAAAAATAGAATAGAACTTTGTTTTTGTTATTATTGGTTCTGCATTTTCAGAATGTGCCAAAGTACTTAAATATCACAGAATGTTCCATCCTTTTCAAGTGGAAAATACAAAGGCAATGACTCCTACAAACAAAGTACCAGGTAAACAGGAGTTGGAGTTACTATGTTGTAGAGTGTGTTTTGTTCACAATAACTTGCACTTGTTGGATGGCAGATAAATGTTCAGAGTTGAGAAGAATGTGGCACGTTAATCTGATTTGTAAAGGCAGACCCCATTGACCTTGGTAGTGTTCTATGTCGCTTCTTGGGTTTTTTCTTGAGAATCTGCAAACCTGCAAAAGCAGACAAGTCACTGTTGCTGTTTTGCCAGTGAAAAGGCTCCTGTAGTTGAGTCCTGCGTTCTCTCCTAGTGAGTTCCTCGGGAGGAAGAGGGGCACGTCCTGCCTTGAGAAGCGCTGCGGCCTGCGCTCTGCAGCCGCACGGCCTCACACAAGGCCTGTGCCGATGCCTGTGTCGAACCACAGTCCCGTGGCCATTAAGTCCATGAAACGTGTTCCCTCTCTTGCATTATCTGTGTGTTTTCTGTTGATGTGCTGTTCCCTTCCGTATGCTTTCAGAGCAACAAAAAGGGCTCATCTCATTTCAGCATCACGTACCTCATCAAAAGCAAACATGTTTCACAGCCAAGCGATAAGGATCTCAGTGAATTCAAATGCACGGTGAACAATTTTGACTCTATTGCTTTATGTAAACAAGGTTATTTGTTTTGAATAAGCAGGACTGACGTGCACTTGGTGTTCATCTAAATGCCTGTGTGGCAGGAAATGCTTCTGCTGCGGTCTATTTTTACAGGAACTCAGGAATGATTCTCTGCCAGCAATTAGTTGTAGAGGGGATCATTGAAGGAATCAGGAAAACTTTCAATGTTATACATTCTTTGAAAGTTGTAATAAAAAAGGAAAAGGTTGAAGATGAGAGGAAAGAAGAGGAAATAAAGATGCAGCTAGGAGGAGAAATATAAAAGAGTAGAATGTGAAGAAGCCAGAAGAAACAAGAGCAAAGGGCAAAGATGCAACTTTGGAAACTTAAGGAGGGAAAAGTTAGAACTGTTAAAACCAGATTCCTTATTTTAATGAAGAAGTTAGATTATGAGTGCCATCTCTTTGTTGTTTCTTTGGAAAACCATTCTCTCTCTCTATTTTTTTCTTCTTAAGATCACTTGAAAATATTTTTGTCTCATTTTAAGTGCCAGAAACCCTATTAGTTACCTGACTTTCCATAAAATGGGAATCTTCAATTGAAAATATTGAAAAAATGTTTTTCCAGAATATTCCTGATATTTTTCAAAGACGGCAGACACCTGTTTTTTTGAAAAGTTCATCTTATTTGAAAACTAGATTTCTTTTTTTTTTTTCCCCCCCCTAATGAAATTTCTATTGGAAAAGTTTTGGTCTGTTATACAAAAGATGGCTTGTTCAGTAACCAAGGAGATGAACTGAGCATACTGATATATAGTTGAAAGTAAGTAATACAGTCAACATTAAATTCAGAGACCTTAATTTTTAACTGAATATATACACCTTTCTATTTTAAACTGTCCTTTTCCTCCCTCCTATTTGTGGGATGTCTTGAAATAGCTACTGAAGGTTAGAATATTAGAAACAGGTGAAAGGAATTTACTAGGCTGCCTATCTTTGTTGAAACTGAAAGTGTTATTGGTGGCTGCAGAGGGAGCCATTGTAATGAAGAAAAAGAAAGTGCTTTAGAGACTTTCTTTCAAGTTTTGCATTTTCTTTCTTTGAAAATAGGTTCTGGATTATCTGACTTCAGGTAGACTTAAAAAGGCGGTAGGAGTGCTTTTTTTTTTATTACCAACTATAACTGATACTGGCAAATTGAATGAAGAAATTACATTAGTGCAGGTGGTATATGATGATTTGAAACCTTTCAGATTCTCTGAATATCAGCTTAGATTTTTGAAGCTGACCAAGTAAATGCAGATGTTGAGAGTAGATGAAGATGTGACTGAGCATGTTCTTAGTCTTGTCCTCAGGGCTCCTTGGAAATACTGTTGTACCTTAGGACTCCAAGCCAAATTATCCTGTGTTTAACTTCACAAGAAGATATTCCTGTGCTGTTTCTAAAAAAGGTGCTCTCTTTTGCTGTGTTCTGTATAGGTATATGTTAAATTCAACCAAACTACCAAATTTTCTTTTGTCATAAAATGCAGAAGATGATTTTTTCCTTTCCATTATGGATAGAATTAATATTCTATTCATTTCCTTCTCCCTCTTTCCATTTCTCCTCATAATGGTAAAACTCTCATAAAATTTGAGTATCCCTCAGGAGAAAGAAACCTCTATTAAATCACAGTAGGACAGTGAGCTAATTCTCTTCCACTTTACCCAAGGCAACCATGTCTTTATGTGTAGTTTTTAGATTTTGTCTCTTTGGTGTTTTGCTTTATGATTTCTCTTTCTGTTTTACCAGATGTATTATCTCTCTTCATCCCCTACGTCTCATCCGTTCTTTCTTCCCTCTCCCTCTTAAATGCCTTAGTTCTTTCATCCTTTCTTCTACTTTATTTATTGGCAATATTCTGTGTTGTGCTTATGGGAAATTAACTTGAAGTGAGTTCCTCATTTCTGAAAAGAGAAGATTTTTTTGTTTGTTTTTGTTTTGTTTGTTTGTTTTTGTTTTTGGCCTCCTCCAGTGAGAGATCTCTAAAGCTTGGCTTTAGAGATCTAAAGCTCTCCTTGTGAGAGGATTTAATGTTGTAATCTCGATAGAAAAATCATAAATTTGATTTAATATTGGAGAGATCTGTATAGGAAACAAGTGAGTGAAGTCCTCATGTGGCAACGCAGGGGCAGATAGCTTTGGCACTGATTGTATTGAGAGGAAATACCTGTTGCTGGGAGTATGAGTATCCTTTTTCTCTACTGCAGTAACTTCCATTTAATGGGAGTGGGGAAGGAGAGTGGAGAGACGGCAGATTTTCAGCACTGAGTAAATATTTTCTACTGGGGTGTGGTTAATGGCTTTCATATCCTGCCTTTAAAATTGATTTTTTCACCTTTTATTTCTTTCAATTGATTTAATAGTATAACAGTATTTTTTACCCCTAAGAAATAAACAGTGGATGGAAGGGCTGCCTCATTCTGTGGCCAGGATGGGTTGAATACTACCTTTTCAGCATGACTGAGCCACTCTGCTAGCGTCCTTCTGTGGGCTCTTCCAGGACCCAGAGGGAAGGGGTCACTTGGGTTGCCCATTCCTTCAGCTGCTGGCACCTGTATTTAGTCTGAAAGTGCTTGTGCCGGAAATGGGGCATGGTTGAAAAGCCTTGTCCCCTCCTCTTGCCTCCCAGGAGGCTTCCCTCACTGTGTAAGAAATCTGAAAACTGAAATAGAGACTGACAAAAAGCCACTATTGTAGTGCGGAGGGAGAAGCCAAGGAGATCATGGATGTTGTTAGTTTCTATGATAGCAAGAACATGTTAGAAAAGTTTCCAGAGGATTCCAGAAAAAGAAATAATAAAATATGGCTACAGTGAGGTTTGGTTGTGCACAGAAGGGAAAAGGGGTGATTCCAGCTGCACTGTTTCTGGCTGGAGACAGCCTTGAGGCTGGAGAAGTAATTTGTGACTTCTGGATACCCCGAGGCATCTGCACGCTGACCCCAAAACTCACCGGCTCCTTTGAACCCCCTTGGGGGTTGCAGTGACTTCATGTAGGTTCTTGTTCACACCATGATGTGGCTACCCTGAAATGCACCTTTCCCAGCTTCCTCGGGGCCCCTCTGACACTCTCTGTGCTTTAGGCAAAACTGGTAAAAGATCCAGTAAAAACAGATGATTATTTTGTACCAGGTAAACAGAACCAAACTTTGTAATGGCCTTAAAGCCCTCTGAGTGGTGTGTGAAAGTGCTACTTTATGTATGTCATGGCTTTACTAACTGCTGTGTTTCTCATTTGTGACACTAGGATATTGATGAAGAAATTGAAGCCGAGTATAACATTCTGCAAGCTCTCTCTGATCATCCCAATGTTGTCAAGTTCTATGGCATGTACTATAAGAAAGATGTGAAAAATGGAGATCAGCTCTGGCTGGTACTTGAGGTAAGGAATTCAGAAAGTGGCTGGCTTTTCTATTTCAAGTATAAGTCAACAAATCAGATGCAAGTTTTTTTTTTGTTTTTCTTTGGTGTGGTTGCATGTGTAATGGTAAATGCTGTTTAGTTACCTCAGCTTTCACAATTCATAATGTGCTTTGATTTCAGCATTCTAATTTTGTAAATTTATACTGGTAATGCTGTGTCTTCAGCAATAGGGTACAAATGCTACCTATCAAGTAGGACCTGATAGGATTTTCTGCCTAAAATCTATCTTTGATGAAAAACTTGTCATGGAAATCTTCCAGTATCACTTGTTTACATAACACTAAGCTATGGTATAACAGTTAAAGTAACCAATATGATGATGTATATGTGTGTGTATATATATATTTTTTCCAAAAGACGTGATAGCATTTTTTGAGTTTTTTTTCCTCAACTAGAATACACAGATATACATAGATAAATATTAAAGAAAAGATAGGTTACTGGCCTTACTTGTTTGCCAAGTATTGTTGGCAGCAGCAGGATTTCTCCAAATGAGATCAGAGGAAAGCAGGACCTGTAAGTTGTTTCAGACTTCAGTTTTGACTAATCTAGGAGCAAAGAGCTTAATCATTTCTGTTTTTATATATTCTCTGATACAAATTCTGCAAAACTTTCCCTTTTATTCCTCCAAGGGGGCGTTCTCTGTGGTATTTCAGAGATGGCTTCAGAATGACACTAAGGCAAATGACCAATGTTTCTACCAGGACTAGTACAACTTTCATAACAGTCATGGCTCTTCCTATGATTCAGTATGTGTTTGTTAAAGCTGAGATTGAAGGTTTTGTTGTATTTTATCACTTGCCACCTAAATAGATAGCAATGGGATCCTATCCTGGAAACAAGCACAAAAAATATAAGGTCTAAGAGCTTTTCCAAAGACATCTGACTTGCATAGATTTTTAAAGAATATTTTCTTGTGAAAATCATAATAAATGATTAAGTTAGACTGAAGTCAGATGATGTCAGCTCCTCATATAGTGAGAATCTTTGAAAATCTAGGTCCTAGTGTGTCTGCTGGGCCCTTGAACCTCCATCTGTGAAACTTCTGGCATGTGCAGGGCTGATGCCAAACAGTCAAGGTAGGACAGACTGTGTGAGGAATTTAACTTTATTTTTGGCATGGCTTTGTTTTTTAAATGTGGAAAATGTAAGCTATAACTGGAGTGTAAGTTTCATATTTACTCCTTGGGCACAAAGCTGTATGCATTCATGGTGTCTGTAGCAGAATCTTGGATGTTTTCTGTCACTGCACATGTAGAACTGATAATTCAGTAGGTTTTAATTTGTGCGTACATGTAGACATGAATGCATAGAAAATTAAATTCTAGAAGCTAACTAACTAAGAAAAACTAATATTGTAAGACCTTCTAATGTGATTAGCATTTTTTTTTGGTGATAAGGTAACCTAACTCTTAATTCAGCATTTTTATACAGAAGTGGCCCACTTCATATAGTGGCCTATATGAAAGAAGAATACAACTAAGTGGAGTAAGAGTATTCCTACTCAGCTCATTAACACCCTACTTGTTGTAGACTGAGCTAGGAGAGGTTGAACACCTGTGCTTGAGTGGATGCTCTTCCAACCACCCTTAGAACTGTGAGCATTGCTAGAGAGGACTCCTGCAAGGCTGATTAAGCTTTGTCATGTGCGACAAAGACACAAGCAGAAGAAATTAGCTATTCAGCCTGTGATGAAAAGAAATCACTTGAGTATTATATTTGGAATGAATCAGCCAAGCAGTTTCATGTCAGCAGACATCAGTGTGATGACAGTGCTAAGGCAGTGTGTGTTGTAGCCTGTTTCTGTCTGCCCTGGGTGTCAAGAAGGGAAAGGACCTCACGCAAATGGAAATCAGCTGATGGGAGGTGGAGCTGAAAGGCAAGTCATACCAGGTCCTGCAGAAGAGCAGGCAGGTCAAGGGCATGGACCAGCAAGTGGAACAGCACTTGCCTGCAATATACTGAGGGGGGAAAAAAAAAGAAATAGTAAAGCCTGAGTAAAGGACTGAATCAGGGTATTACACAACTACAGCAATTAGTAATTGTAATTACTACAATTACACCCTACAGCATGGTATTACACAACTTTTACTTGGTACTCTGAGTCAGAAGCCAAGAGTTGAAATGGAATATATTTTCATAGTTCACTTCCTGTGCAGATCAGGTAGAACTTAAAGAAAACACTTCAGCTACATTTTTAAAAGACACATTTTGTCATGTTTAGGATTTGGATTTGCGAGTCATAAAGAAAGCTAGTGCTTTCTGCTATATTTTACGATTCTCAGTATACTTTATTTTTATGCTTAGGAAATATGGGAGCATTGGTTGTTTATTATAGTAATCAGAAGTTTTTTTTTTTTTTTTTAATGAGTTAAAGTGAACTTGGTGGGGAGGAAAGATGGGGTGGAACAGCTTCTAACCCAAAAGTACAGTTTTGCAAGATCAAAACATTTTGTAGGGACCTTTCCATTTGTGGAAGGGTGGAGGGAATTGTTAAAAAGATACAGAAATAAATCTCTTTGGCTCTGTTGCACTGTGGGAAGTCTGACAGAACACTCTGTTTAGGTGTTTTGTTTTTTCTGCTGCATACACGAACACTTTAAGAACATGCTGGTATAAAACTGGGTGGAGTGACTGACACTCCCGAGGGCTGTGCTGCCATTCTGAGGGACCTAGACAAGTTGGAGAGTTGGATAGAGATGAACCTCATGAGGTTCAACAAAGACAAGTGCAGGGTCCTGCACCCGGGGAGGAATAACCCCAGGCATCAGTACAGATTAGGGGTTCACCTGCTGGAAAACAGCTCCAGAGAGAGGGATTTGGGAGTCCTGGTTGACAACAAGTTCACCATGAGTCAGCAATGTGCCCTTGTGGCCAAGAAGGCCAGTGGGATCCTGGTCTGCATCAGGAGGAGCGTTGCCAGCAGGTGGAGGGAGGGGATCCTGCTCCTCTACTCAACTCTGGTGAGGCTGCACCTGGAGTATTGGGTGCAGTTCTGGGCTCCACAGTACAAGAAGGACACTGAGCTTCTAGAGAGGGGGGCTAGTGTGGAGCAATGAATTTTATTGAGGAACAGGAGCATCTATTGTATGAGGAAAGACTAAGTGAGCTGGGCCTGTTTAGCCTGGAAAAAAGAAGATTGAGAGGGGATCTGTACAACATGTACAAATACCTGAGAGGAGAATGTAAAGAGGATGGGGCCAAACTCTTCTCGATGGTGG
The DNA here is from genome assembly GCF_000705375.1 of Tinamus guttatus. The sequence goes on from NW_010576783.1 coordinate 11,639, forward strand.
CCAGTGACAGGACAAGGGGTAATGGGTATAAATTGAAACACAGGAAGTTCCATCTCCATATGAAGAGCTTCTTTCTGTTAGGGTGACAGAGCACGGGAACCGGCTACCCAGAGAGGTTGTGGAGTCTCCTTCTCTGGAGATCTTCAAAACCCTGTGCCACGTGCTGTAGATGTCCCTGCTTGAGCAGGGCGGTTGGACTAGATGATCTCTAAAGGTCCCTTCCAACCTCAACCATTCTGTGGTTTTGGATATCGTACTGAGTGAGAACAATGGTCCAGGTAGCCCAACACTATCTGCTATGGCGGCCCTAGAAGATGCTTTTGAAGGAGGGTCTGTTTGCTTTCTGCAGTTCTGTAGCATAATATTTTTGAATGTGTAGCAAAAAATTAAGAATTTGGAATTTTAAAATCCTATTTATTTGAGACTGGAGTATGTTGCAGTTTCCAGTGGGCTAAAAGCTGTTTTCTAACAATCTTTAATATTAAAATACTTTCACAAACAATGCCTGAGTAGGTAAAACTATTTGTGCTACTTAGGCTGATTTTAATCCAGAATGTGCCTAATTCATCTGTGTTTTCATGAAAAACTCTTCTTCCAAAGTGTCATCTTTGTCAGAAGAATCATGCAGAAGTGTGGGATGAGTTGTGTTTGCAACGTACTTCCCCAAAGAAGCAGCGTGTTAGGTTTTTATACTTCAGCCTTTTCACATCAGAAAATAAATACATTAAATAGATTGGAAATTTACATAGTACTACATTGTTGCAGGCAGGTTGGTATACCTTGAGTCTGGTCTTCTGGTCATTTCTTCATGTTAATTAAACCTGCTTTTCAGACACTGATAACTCAGAAATATAGAAAGGTTATCATGAAGAATTATTATGATCCAGTTGGCAGACATGGTTGCTAATTTAAAATCTGTGGTGATTCAGAATTGCTATTTAACTTTGATCTTTAAAAGTTAATATTAAGGGAGGAAAAATTAAAATGTACAAATGCTTATATTCTCTCTTTACATCATTGGGAGACTTCTACTTATATTGCTTTTTATTTATTTACTTTTCCAAAAAGAGAAAAAACAATAAATCCAGTAACTAGAAGCTCCTGGGAGACGTAGACTAGACTTTACAGAAAACAACTGTAGTGCTTCAGCTCACCTAGTACCCTCTTTGCAAGCACAGATGAGGTACCGGTCCTTTATGGGGATAGGGTTTGATCTATTTGGGGACACTTTCTAACAACTTTACAGCTGATTCACATATGAAAAGAAGAATAGACTGACAATATGCCAAGCTACCCAACTGCCAACCTGCTATGCCAAGGTAACAGGAGACCAGATTACTCCTAGTGCCTTGCTTGGCTTGGGAGAGCTCAGACATCTAATCAAAATACTTTTAACTGTATTTAAGAACTGTTGGAGAACCTGCCTAATGGAGTATTGCTGAGTGCTAAACAAGTAGCAAGCCTGGGGAGAAAGTGGCCATTTAGTATAGTGCTTCCTTAGTTATGACTTAGGAGGGCAGTTGCAAATGTCTAGTGAGTACATAACAGGCTATAATCCCCAGATGCAAATCCATTATAAATTTGTTTCTATAAGAATAACCATTCCTTTTTCTAAGAATAACTATTGCTGAACTCATGCCTTGACAGTGGACCTGACACAAGATGCAGACTGCTGTTCCTGTTGTAGTCAGTTACTCTCTCTGTCCCAGTGCTAAAGGTCAGTCTTCATTGCAGAGAGCTCACATCAACATTCAAAGCCCGAGCAAACAAATGGATTTAGAAACAGAGAACCAAGGGGATAACAAGAGTCAGTTGTAGTCTCAAACAGCCACAAGAATTTGTTAGCATTGCAGCAGAGGAGAGTTATTAAGGAGGGATCTGAAGGAGGATAAGGGAGTGGTGTTTTGGCTGCTCCTTCAAAATGGAAAGGAAGGGGTGTTATGCTTACAATTAGCAAATAATGGATGCTTGGCGCTGCAGGTTGATGAGAGCTGTTAGGAGACCTGTTGCTGTCAAAGGAGAGTGAGCATTGGCTATAGGTCTCGAAAGTAACAGCAACCAGCCCATGCTTGATGTGACTGGGAAGGGAGAGCGGCGAAGGAAGAACGGCAGGGCTGGGGGTGGCTAGTTAGGGACAAGACCTTACTAAGGCCAAGAAAAGAAGGTGCTGCAATAAAGTTCAAATGTACATCAGTACTGTTGTGCTGATGTATGAATCTTGTATGAATCTTCCAGGCTATTACACAGAATATACATAATTGGTATGTGGAGAGGATAATTAAACAAATAGGACATTTACAAATGTCTGCAAATACTGACTGTGGTCACAAAGAGCCCTAGAATTCATGAAATATGTATACATTTTCTTCACAGTTTCATAAATGAATGGTGACAGTGTGATTTCCATACATGTCAGATAAAGAAAAATGTATATAATTAATGGCCAGATCTTGCATTGGTAAAGCTTTTAAATCCTTCCTGATCTACTTCACATGGAAGAATTTCTCACGTTGCCTTTTAGACATCACAAGTAATTCTAATATTTGGTGAAATTCACTTAAAAGCAAAAAACAACTCTGCTGTGTTTTATAATGCCTCATCTGTGAAATATGATTATGCGTCTAAAGAGTCATCAGCCTCTGGAGAAAGTAGCTGAGTGAAAGCATGTCCAATGCCAGATTGTGTTGGGGAAATGAGTTTTTTTTCTGAATAATAGAGTTGAGGTGCTAACAGTACTATTTTACATTGCAATGTAGTGTACTATAAAAGAGCAGATAGAAAATCTAGTTATCGGTATTTTTTAAAAAATTGAGGCTGAGATAGCCAAAAGCATGATAGGAACTTTTAGGATCAAGACAACTGTAGTAATGTATAATTAAATTCAGGCCTCTTTCCTACTCCACATACATAAAAGAAAAAAGAAACATATCATCAGCTTGAGAGATGGGAGATTTGAATGAGGTAAAACAAGAGGAAATAAATTGTAAGAAAAGACTCTTCAAATTTAACACTAACCTCCAACTTGTCAGTAAGCGATGGTGTATTTACTTCTGATTCTTTAATTTTGATTTTATGAGCTCTATAGTGGGACTGATAATTTCTGTACACTAGGTAAATAGATCCTTGTTTTTAAAAAGCTATTTGTTTAATGACCATGTGCAGTCACATGCACCCAGCACAGAAACTCTTTGCAGCATGTTGCTTCTCTTCTGCAACCAGGGGTGGACTATTGCTTGGTAGTTTTGTTCATGCTAAAGCAGGTTGGGGTCAGAAACAAATGGCTCAAAGCAAGACAGGCAGTTCAGTGCTTTTCGGTGTCCTAAGAACCCCAATGGCTATTAGTGAGGCATTTTTCTCTCCATTAGCTTTATCTCTGTCCTTTCTTAGCTAATGGCATTATCACTCTTCGTGGCACTTCTCAGTATGTGGAAGAGACATGTTCTTGAAAAGCAGCTTTGGGTTGTTCACAATCTGGAAAATTTGGCTGAAAGAATTTGCAGTCTCCATGACATCCTTGCCCCAGATGCTTCCACTGGAGGAAGGGCCAAAGTCAAGAGAGCAACTGATGACATAGTTCCCTTCTGGGATGTTGCACTGTGTGTGATTTCACACTAGTGTGTCTAAACTTTAGCATACAATTAAATAAGACCACCAGATCTTTCTTTTAGGTGGATTTTTTTCGTGAACTGAGCAGAGATGAATCTATCTGAGAAAAACTAAACTAGACATTGAAATTTATCTAGAGTGCCGCCTTGTTGTATGGATGAGTAACTTCTTTTTTTCTTCTTTTGAGTGTTTACAGTATGTCTTCATTAGATACAACGGTTATTGTATACAGACATGTTGCCATCTGTGTGGAAATAAAGGCAATTTTTGGAGTTTTAGAAAGCTTCAGACTGAAGCTGTTCATTATAGCATAATAAAGCATTGTAATAAGAGAGCAGATATCCAAATTTTTTAGATTGAGATTTACTATTAAAAACTGTCTTTCAGAAAATCAGCATAGCGGAAAACAAATAGTCCTTTTGTTTTGGGAAGAGTAGTGTAATTTGTCAAAATATTATCAGATATTTCCAAATGACATATGGATAAGAAAAATTGAGCAGTTGAAATTGGAGTTTTTCTTTTTTTTTAATGTGGATTATTTTTCAGTAATGTCTTTGGTTATAATTGCCGCATTCAGACCAATATGCAATACTTTGATCCATTACATGCCTAAAATGGCCTTGATTTCTTCATTTCTAATGTGCAACTCCTTGCTTGCCAATTATAGATTTTTTTCATTCTTGAATTATATCCTATTTTCTGAAGATCAAAGATTTGTGTCTGCAGCTATCATGTGACACTTCAAAGTTTTAGTAAATACTTGTAATCTTTTTGCAAAATTAGTATTTGATATTACATTATTTGCACAGCCCAAATCCTTTTAGGCATCTGTTGAGCATATGTTATTGCCCACCTTACTGTAGTTTTTATTGCATATACAGAAGACTTGTCTGGCTCTGATAAACCTCTAACAGTTTTTGCCAAGTAAAGTAAAATCTCAGGAAAAAATGGGTTTTGTTTGTTTGCTTGTTTTATTCTAACATGTAATTTAGTAGCCTGTTAGTAATAGACTCCCCAAATTCTAATAGTTAATATCTCTCTATTTTTTGTGCGTTTTAATTTTGATCACATCTTTGTTAAAGATGTGAGGATAAAACAAACAAACAAAACGCATTGTATTATTATAGCCATTTGTAGAACCCAGGCTACCAAGCTTGCCTTAGCTTTACTGGGAGATAGCATCAAAGATAGGAAGAATGTTTGGGGTAAGACTTCTCTCATTTAGCTTCAGACAGCTGAGTTAAAACCCTACTTACACCTATGATGGGCAGTGTTGCTTTGTGGTGTTTGCTCTCAGTTTGTGTGTTGGGTTCCTTTATAAAGGTTAGTGACTGAAGCAAGTGGACTTGCTTGGCTGGGGCAGAGAGGGCTGGAAGCTGCAGGGAAAGGAGCATTGCAGCGAGGAGCTGTTGGTTGTGTCTGTTTCTGCTTCCTCCCCCTCTAGAAAGAGCCTTTAGGGGAGCCCCGTTGTTTTAATCTGTGCTTTCCCAGCAGTGCTTTCAAACCCAACAGGGGTTCTATTTTTTTCTATTGCAATCATTTAAATTACAGTGAATTCAGTGAATTATAGTTAATTATTGTAAGCATCTAGGAACACTAATATAAAATGACTTATGAGTAGTGTGAACGTAGTAGTACTTGAGACTGCTGTGTGAATCCCAGTTCCATATAGGAGAGACACTGCAAAAGAGGAAGATGCTTTGAAATGTTTCTCAGTTGGTAAAGACTGGGCAAAAGCTATATGATTATGAGCAGCCAATAAAAGCTAGGCTGCCCCGTTTGCTTACTGGATTTTATTTTTTCTAGAGCCTCAACTAAGTTTGAAGCAATCATTAAAAATATTTCTGGTGACATTTTTGACCTTCTTGTCAGGCCTTAACCAAAGAAGAGTGCAATTGCACTCTGTTCTTTTTACTACTGCTCCTTGAGTATAATAAAATGATGAATTGCACTAAGTTTTCTGTATTAAAATGTTCTTTCTTGGCAAGCTTCTTCTTGCATTTGTTCAAAAAGTGCTGGACTCCTCTATTAACCATTGGTTTTCAGTTTTGTAGTTAGATTAGATTCGATTTTGCAAAACAACTCTTCCATTTTGTTTGATAAAGTAAAGCTTTGTTATGTTGTTGCCATGCTCCTGTAATTGTTATATTTTAGGTTATTTAGATTCTTATTGCTTTCCATTGCACTATTCCAAATCATGATGTCAATTATTTCAATTGCATATTCTTTTGAGGGAGGAGATGTGGGCAGAAGGGGTGGGATAGGTTAATTTCTTTGTTATCAACTTCATAAGGAAGTAAATATATTTATCAACAACGTAAAGAATGTAAACTATGTAATGATAGGATATGAAACTTGTATTAGATTTCAGTGGGCACAGCCTAACTGAATTCCAGTAAACCTTTTGTACAGCACTTACTTGCTTTGGCTCAGTATGTTACAGACAAAACATTCTTCAAAATGTTTTAGATTCTCTGATTTTAAAGCCACAAGCCTTGGTCTATAAGGGAACACAATCTTGACATAGACGTGGTCTTTCCTACTTAGACTATGTAGTTCTGCAGGATGTAGAGAACTACACTGTGACCGAGGAAGAAAAGAGAAAAGGAAGGCCAGCACTACATTAGATGGAACAGGAGAACTTTTCCTCTGGCGGGATGTCTTGTCAGTGCATGCATTTCACAAAGAAAATAAGCTAAAAGCAGTTCGGTATGAAGAAACCAGAAGTAACAAACAAATGCCTCTGAGGCTGTGACTAATACAGCCCTGAAGATGCTCTGTGTTAAAGCAAAACTAGAAATACAAAATAGTCTGAAGTCAGTGAAGCTAAATCAGAACACAGGGAAGACATCTATTTCAGTGATATATTTAATTCACACTAAATGGAATACAGTCAACTTTACCTGAAAATGTAGAGTGTTGCTATGCCTTCTTTTGGCTAGAGATTATCCTGTGCAGTTGCTGGTAAGAATAGGATCTACCATGCACATCTTTCTTCCATTTGAGGTAAACTTAAAAGTAGGCTATCAAGACAGGAGCAGGATATCAAACCATTTGGCCCATTGAAGAAACTGATTTAATTCTTTTTATGTCTTTACAAAACACTATACTTTGACATATTTGTGGTTACATTAGCTCCTGCCAGTGAAGTGTGACCTTTAGCTGTAGGTAGTTGTAGAAATGTGTCACGCTGTAGGTAGAAAATAGGAATTCATCTGCTCACAATTCACACTCACAGGCGACACTGTGGGTCATATAGTCCTTCCAGTTCTTGGAGAGAGAATGCAAATGAAGTAACTGTGGAAATAGCTATATCAATTTGATTCTGTTCTAATCAAGATCTGTTTTGAAAAGCAGGAAAAAAGCTTTCCTTTTCTGAGGAAAGGAAAGGTGTAAAAAGCGGTGGTATAAGGTTAGTGGACTTCATGAAAGTACATTTCACCCAGCCAGGGGAACTGGTAGGTGGCTGTGCTTAGGAAGGTAAAGAAAGCAGGATCGTTACTAAAGAGACTTTGCTAAACACAAACCAGACAACTCAAGAACTCAAAGAACAGGGCCTACCTTTGGGTTTGGGGAACATTAAGTGGGAATCTTCTTTTGGACAATTTCTATTCATTAATAAAATAAACTTGTGGTGGAGACTTAGTTAAATTACAGGCACTTTGGAGAATAGCACCAGAGTCACAACTGCAACATACTTGAGAGGTTTTTTGGAATCATAAGATAAAATTTGGTGGGCATATGCAAAACACTGCTCTACATAAATGAAACATACCTGGCTAAGCAATAGAACTGCAGGAAAACACATTCAAAGGAATAGTGTATGTATGCAGTTCAGGAAAAATGTTTCAGAAACATTAATGGCAAATTGTAGAGTCTAAATCTAGAAAATATAGTGACTGGAAAAGGTTACAGGAACAAGGGCCTGCTTGACTTTGTTCTTGTGTGCATTTCACACACTCCGAGAACTAAATTGAATTGCTTTTTCTTAGTTCACATCTTCTACTATAGTAGTTGAGCAAACAGATCCCATCACTTCTTCTCCCGTATGCTATTCTCCCCTCTCCATGATTACTAGTTGCTTAAAATAGGTATTATTAAAATCATCACAACCCTCCAGAAATGTGTGCAAGAGAAAGAATGAGGGTGTATGTATGTTTGCATGGGGATGAAAGAGACAAGTTTCATCCTTTCTTTCCGGAAAAAACTGTCTTATGTAACATGGAAGGAAATTTGATCAGTTCCTAGGGTGGGAAGCATGCCTATGGCACAGGGCACATTGGACAGGTGGCTTCTACTGCATGCGTCTTGTTTTCTCTGTGCATTTCTTGTTTTCTACTTCATCAAGGTATTCTGAAAATATTTTACAATCTCTGGAAAAAGAAATAACCTTTTGCAAAGGTTAGCCCTGCTGCCTTCATGATTTCTTGTCGTGCAAGAATTACAATTACAACTCAAACCCAGTAATTTTGGTAAGAAGATACACAGCTTTTGCTGAGGACAGCATGCTAATCAGAAACAGCAAAGATCATAATTATAAACTGCAATATTTAACAACACCCTAGGAAATTTCCAGTCTGGTCATACTGCTAAATAATGTTTATCCTCTAATCTCTTGTTAAAGAACTGCAAATTTGAAGGACTGTTTTAAGATTTCATGCCATGTTGCAGATTTTGATCAACATCCTGAGGATAATTTTTCTGCCTTCCTGCTCAGATTCCCACTTGCCGCTGCCAGGTTTTGTAAAAAGAAACTCCTGCAACCAGAACTGCCTCAGGCAGGAGTCCTGTGGTTTTCCTTGGCTTCTTTTGAGATGGAAGAGAGGAGACTTTTGCTACACTTAGGATGAGCTTGCATTGAACAAATGTAATTTGTTAACATCAATCAGGAAAAAGACCACCATTTGAACTTGAACTTTATCTGCCTGTGTGGTTATAGAGATATGTGACATCATCCTCTGTAAAAACAGGCCGTAGAAATGGGAAATGAGAGCAGAGGCAGCATTTTACCCAGGAGATCATCTTCAGCCTGTAGAGAAACAGAATGAGGTTAATGCTAACCAATGTCGTCACCGTCGCCATCACCATCTCCTCCCCCTCAGGCCATGCAGCTCAGACCCAGGGATGCAGTGTCTCCCATAATCTCCTTTTCTAATTGTACTTTGTATTCCAATAATCCCTTTTCCTTTTTTTAGCTGCTTGCATTCTAATACCCAGCCATTTTTTTTTCTTTCTGCTATACACAAAATTGCAAGTTATCCGATGTAAGTAGAAGTACAACTGTTTTGAAAGCAAAAAAAAAAAAAAAAAAAAAAAAAGTTCGACCTGTGCATGAAAGAACCTGTGGCTGTAAATTTTTTCAATGAACTCTCTGCAACAGCAGCTGTGCTGCTCTGGGGCTCTGTAAAAGATTTCTCTTGTGATGGGCATGACTTTAGTATCCACGACTTGCTCAGCTGATCCTTTATGTACCCAGGTTCCATTCTGTTTTGGTCTAAAGTCACCACAGTTTTACTCTTTTTCTTAAGCTGATGCTTTATATAATTTTTATCTTAAAATGCAAATATTTATCTTGTAATAGGGATACATATCTTATTAGAAGAGTAGAAAAAATAGTTAAAAACAACAAGTTTAAAAAAGAAAAAATAAATATTGCTGTCTGGGGCGATTGGGCTAGTACTTTACTGCCTAAATACTGAACTAGGCAGTTTTCGAGGCGTTCGTTCTTTTGTCTGCCACCTGCAGAAATGATGTATTCCTTACCTGGTTAGTTTTCTTTAATTTAGACAGAAAGACTAACAGATGCCTAATTCTGCTACAAAACCAGAAGATCTATCAATAAGAAACAGAATTTTAATACTAGATGATGAAGAAAAATAGTTTGAAAAGCAATATCATATTTGTGTAATTTATTTCACAACTATTTTGCCACTCATTGCTTACCAGCCAGACTCAGTGCCCTGAATTGTAAGTGCATTAAATTGACTAGAATTGCTATCATCTGTTAGGTTTAATTAAATATGTCAGTGATGTGGCAAAGTTAAAATAACAGAGAGGCTAGAAGGATAATGGCATTGTTTAAAAAAGAAAAAAAAAAAAAAGTAAAAAGAAAAGTCAGTGGAGAAAACAACCAGCATGGCTAATGACCAGTAAACTCAGTCCTGCTTGGGAATCTGACCCTTGTCCAGCAAAGTGCTCTTTTGAGCATGAGAGCATATTTTTTTCCCTTCTCTAAGGATGTAGGTGATCTGAGTTAAGGGTGAGGTTAAGTGCATTCCAAGATTCCTGCCATAGAGCATCTGTCAGAACAGAGCCTTCACTGACCTGACTAGGGAAGCATCCTGCACCAAGAACAGTATTGAATGGTATTTGTGTAGGTGTTCATGTCATGCAAGTTTAGCGCAACCTAGGGCTTCCAAGGATAGGCACAAAATTATCGTCATGTTTGGGTACAAAGGTCTATCAAATGCTTTTTCTTGCAAGGTGCAAGTCTTTTTGTAATTACCGTAGAGAAAAATGTAATGGCTTAGAAGAACAGAGTTAAAAAAACAAAAGCAAACAAAAAAAACTAATGTCAGGAGTTCTGCAGCTGCAAGATTTTATTGATTAACTGTTCCCTTCAATTCAGTAGACTCCAAAATCTCTAGTGAAAAGGAATTACTATTTTGTGTTACATTGATGTATATGAAGCTTGAAATTTGTAACACTTCTATTAGAAGCATCTACCCTTTAAACGAGGGAATACCTCTTCAGTTTCCTTGTGCACGTGAGATATTATGAACAGTTTAAGGGCTTAAGTACTGTTTTCGTCTTTGAAGGTAGGTAATAGCTACAGACCTGAGAAAAGTTATGTTGTTGCTTCATCCTGCTGGTGAATTTTGAGTGGTTAAAATGAACGTAAGAAATCTTGCAGCTCTAAGCTAATCTGCTGGTAATGTGTACGTACTAACTTTCCTGGAAGGCAAGGCCAAACCTCTGCTTCCTGGATGTACAGGAAGCAGAGAACAGGTTTTTGCCGGAGTCTCACTGCAATTTGGGTAGGAGAAAAAGGAAGGGTCAAGGATAAAGTGTGGGGTTCTGAATCCAGAACAAGTTGCTCACAAGGTCGATGCTACAGTGGTGAGATTTGTTAGACCCCTTGACTATGATTTCTGTTATGTTCCTGGCCAACCTTCTATTAGTGGAAGATGACACTTTTCCCCCTCCACCTGAGTGCTTTAATCATCTTCTATGATGCCCATCTCTCTTTTATGTACCTTTTAAAATAAGAATTAAGTGGAACCTGGTAAAGAAGACAGCTTCTCACTTCGCAGATTTCCTAGTTGGGGGAAATTCTCTGTTGCTTGTCTTCCAAAGCCTTAAATCTATTTTCCATTGTATGTTGTTTTTATACCTGAGAATTGATACTGTCATAATCTGCATTGCTCTAAGTCACACATGATGAATATAAGCAATTAGTATGCCCCCAAGAAACAAGCTTTCACAGGAAATTTATTATACTACGAGCTACTTAGTTTCAGTGAAAGCCAGCCATGTATATGAGAGAAGAGAGAGGCTGCTGCACTTGTATTTGATCAAGAAGAATTAGATGGAGACAGGAAGAAACATTTGATATCAGTTGCTATGTATGTTGTGTTGCAAATGGTAGACACAAAAAGAAGTTTGTGGTTTGCCAGATTAATAGAATTTTACTTGTCTAAAATATGAAAACTACTGAAAACTAAAATTCAGTGGTTACTCCTACATTTCTTAACCAGTTTTTGTGTTTCCATGATTTTGCAGCTGTGCAATGGTGGATCTGTGACTGATCTTGTGAAAGGATTTTTGAAGAGAGGTGAAAGGATGAATGAACTTATAATTGCTTATATTTTACATGAAGCTCTGATGGTAAGATAAATTCTTAGTGAGAAGACAGCCAATATTCAGATAATATATACTTCTTTGAATGAATGAGGATCAGTTACACTATATAAACTGTTTTATATCATAGTAATTTTTAATGAAACCAAGATAGTGTGCAACTTATACAATTCCTTTTGAATGAGCAAGGTAAAGAACAGTTCATCTGTTTGTTTTATTATTAAGGCAATGAAAATTGATTTCTGTCATTGATTTATTTCCTCAGTAAATGCTGTTTCATGTCAGAACAGATTGTCATTTTGAGCCATATCAGAAATATATTAAAAATACTGTTCTATCCAAGATATTTCTATAACAAAATGATAATCGGATCTAGTGAATTCAAACAGTGATGAGAACAGTTATCTTAGCTAATCAAGATCAAGTCTTTTTTTTTTCCATTGTCTTTTAGTTTGAATTTGACTTTCAGTAATGGAATTCTTCATAGAATCATAGAATCACAGAATGCTTAAGGTTGGAAGGGACCTCTAGAGGTCGTCTAGTCCAACCCCCTGCTATGGGGTCCTTGATAGGACTTCAGCACTTTTCCTTGACTATCCTCTAAAGGTATTATATATAGCAGATTTATAGTGCTTTTCTGCTGCTGCTCTTATAGAAGCTGTAGGTTCCAGAAAGTGGGGGAATTAAAAAATAGCTATTCCACATAGTGGACCAGGTGTTTTTCTAATAAGAGTAAAATCTCTGCAGTTTTGGATAAAAAAAAAAAAACTGTTTTAATATTTCTGATACTTTCGTGCTACCTTTCTTTTTTTGCAAAGGTAATATGACGAACAGAGCTGTTACTAATAAATCAATGTCTATATCTTACTTTCCAGGGCCTTCAGCATTTGCATGAAAACAAAACTATCCACCGTGATATTAAGGGAAATAATATCCTCTTGACCACTGAAGGAGGAGTCAAGCTTGTGGATTTTGGTATGTTTATTTTTTCAATCAGTATTGGATCTCTGAGGCATGGAAATAAAATTAAATGAGGAAAGAAATTAGAAAAGAGGAGCTATATTACTTTTTATTTAAATTTTGAATACTTAATTAAAAATAACCTGCATAGCAGAAAGTATTTTTTAGTTTCATAGAAATAATAACTTACAGGCTCAGAGTTTTTAGAACTTTGTTTTTTCCAACCATTTTATTAATTGTGATAACATGGGTAGGGAGTAGAAGTTGAAATAATTGCCGAATACTTTAAGGCAGATGCAGTAAGTGAAGTGGCAAAATGTGGTTATATAGTTCAGAATAAGGTTGGTGTTAAGACCCTCCAGGACCATGTGCTGTTTCTGTGAAATTAGGTTCTGGTAGGCAAAGGCTCCATGTGGCATATTAGAGGATAGAATTTTGTAGATATTGTGAAGGATAGGAGAGCTCCATATCACTTGTAAACAGTTCATTAGAGATGCTACCTGAAGGCACCAAAGGGGGATTTATTATGTAGGGAATCCCCAGTTTCCAAATTCTGGAGTTTAGGTACAATTTATAGGTTGTTACTTTATGGAATAGCAACCATTGGTAAATATGATGATTCCATTCAACATAAGGACAATCTTCATTTTCTTTTATCCTCCTGTTTTTATCCTCCTGTTTTGCAGTAATTTATTCAGTTGATACTTAACAATTATTTAAACTAATCATGGGATTTAAACTCACATGAGTATAGTGTCTTCCTATCAGTAGATAGTATTTGTGCAGCTCTTATTACACACACACAAAAAAATCACAGCTGCTAGATTTACTAATCCTTCTGAAGATTTATGTATTTATGTTCATTTTTTTTACCTTAGATAAAATGTTTGGTTGCAAAGACATCACACTTATTTGCTATATGCTTGCTAATCATCTCTGTTAGTCTGGAAGTTTAGTATGAGGTAAAATCAAGATTTTTGCCCACAGTTTTTTCATGTGTTATGGATACTATTTTTTTAAGGTGCTGAAGGCAATTAGAACTGTAGAGGATCAACGCTTCTGATTAATTAATTCACTTATTGCAGATGTCAATACATACTAGCTGTAGGGATGAGGACTTTAGTTCTTTATTCCCCAGTTACTGCAATCTGATGCAAAGGCTATAATTGAAAAATAATCTTCAAATCTTATAAGCAAAATTGTGGTCTCAGAGCATAGAACACACGCAAGAAACAAACCTGCATACAGACTTTTATGAGCTGAAAAAGGAGCTGTAACATCGGCAGTTCTTCCTTTCTAAGGAATGCAGGAAGTGCACCCCTCCTAAATGCATGGGAAAATCTCTCCCTTATTTTTTAATACCAATTTGAAATCAACAATGATTAGTTTAAAATAAATAAATACGGATTATACAGTTTTCATAAAGCCAACATGGAGGATGTACCGTTCATCTTTCAGGCTGATGTTTAAGGTATTCAGCCAGGAGCTGGAACATTTCTCTCTTCTACTTAAGATGATTTGAACCCACTTAATTAGGTTCCAAGAGTGTACTTAATCCAGGAATTTGAGTCGATCAAAATTGCTCAAGTTGATGCTGTTACAGACAGCTGTGCAAAAACATTTTTTGGATCAGGGATGGAAACCCACAGTCATGCTTTTACTTAATAAACTGGTGAATCAACGACCTACAGAAGGAAACAGATGCACTCACTATCTCTTTCTCAATAAAAAAATTTGCGGAAATACAATTTTTGTCTTGGATTGAACAAATTAAAAAAGACTCTCAGAGACTCACACAGCTCTGTGCAGTGTGCCCGAAGCATTTCCATGGCACTGTAGAGGGGAGCAGAGAGAGATCAACGGCTCCTACTCCTCCAGCATTAACCAGACAGAGAACATGAGCCCTTTCTGAAGATGATATCGGCTGAGCTGTCCTCTTGCGTGCTAGTTTATGATGGTTATGTTCCAAAGAAACCCTTGCTCTCTTCCTCTCACACAGCTCTGTGCAGTGTGCCCAAAGCATTTCCATGACAGTGTAGAGGGGAGCAGAGAGAGATCAACGGCTCCTGCTCCTGCAGCATTAACCAGACAGAGAACATGAGCCCTTTCTGAAGATGATATCGGCTGAGCTGTCCTCTTGCGTGCTAGTTTATGATGGTTATGTTCCAAAGAAACCCTTGCTCTCTTCCTCCTATACTTTTTATATTGAGTTTCACTTAAATGAGTGTATAAAATCTCCGTTTGAGAGATGGACCTGTGAAATACTTTCTGGAGAACAATACTGGAAAAGGCCATGTCCACAGTCCGTATCTATAATTTGCATGTGTGTCACTTTTTTTTTAAAAAAGTGCTATTAACAGATGCTAGGAGCTGCAAATTAAAAACCTCTCGAGTGAGTTACATGTCCACAGTCCGTATGTATGGTGTGGTTATATAACTTGCATGTGTGTCACTTTTTAAAAAAAAAGTGCTATTAGCAGATGCTAGGAGTTGCAAATTAAAAACCTCTCGAGTGAGTTAAATATTCTTTGAGAATATTCTCTTTCCTTTTGTACTCCTCGAACCTGCCCTGTATAATAGTGCATCATTATTCAGAGTCCTTTCTTGTGCAGCAGTGCTGGCTTTCCTGAACCTTCATTTTGTGACACAATTTATACAAATTGCCTATGGTTGTTGCATTATAAGTATTTATCTGTATTCTGTGCCTGTGTTGGATGTATTGGATGACCTTCACAACACTGTTATGAGGAAGGAAATCACTGTAATTCCCCATTAATAGTTGGGGACCTGGACCTTTTGAGAGATGGAATTGCTTGAGGTAATATGGGAAGCCTGTAGAAAAAGTTTCCTAAAATCCAGGACTAACTGTCTTGACTGTTTGTTTGCCTTTCGTATAGGTATGGGAAGTTAATGAAGTGAGAAAGCGTTTCAAAGAATACCACAGCAGTGTCTCAGCCAGGTTCCTTTAAAGAATGAAATTCTTGCTCTTTCTTAAAATTCTGCTACAATTTTATTTAATTTACACCAGTAATATTTGTATAGCTCCAAAACACCTCAGTCTTCCCCTCTTAGTACTGATTGAATCAAGTAAATGAATTTATAGTCTCTTCCACACCAATGCTTCTAAAGCTAAATGGCTTATTGAAGAGCTGTGGGTTAGAGTTATTTTAAACTGTCCATACCGCAAGAACTGTGGAATACAATTCCTAAAAGCAGAGGTAAACAAAGTCATTCTCTTTGACTACCAAAGAGAAGTCACCAATAGAATCTTCTCAAAGAGATCCCATGATCCCTTCTTCAGTGCCTGAATTTATTAGCCCTCTATGCCTAGAAGATTAATATATCTGCGAAGTCCATCCTTTTTTATGTTTGAGAAGGATGACTGAAGACAGTTTAACTCCCTGGAATATGTGTGGGAATTAGTTGTTTAGCTGTTCTGGTGGGAAATCTTTGGGGAAGACACACGTGTGAGAATTGCAGCAGTTATGCTTCAAGTTTCCCTTTGCTGCACCAATAGAAATAATAAATAATCGTACTGTTTTCAAGTGCAATTGGTATGTTGCAGTGTAGGATAGGTGCCTGATAAAAAGATACACATGTACATTAAAATAAATATCCTACATCACTTCAAAGAACAAAAGCTAAATAGCATACTGTATAGAAAGAGTTGGAGACAAGCAGAGTATGAATAAAATTTTCTTTATAAATATTTTTAATTAGATGCACAGCTGTTCCCTAGCTTTCTGGAGAGGAAATGTTTTTGTTCTCTTTTTTGAAGACTTCTTTTATATAGGTTCTCAAATTTCGGAATTTTTGAGGAAGATCCTAATGTTAGAGCCACATTTTAAAGGATATATTTGCCACTAAATCTAACAAGATTTTCAAAACTCCTAGCATGTAAATCCAGATTACATGAATTACTTGAATTAGATGTCAGATACCTTTTGAAAATCTCCTGAAAAGCTATTGGCAGTTTTTACTGCCGAAATATCTTTCAGTGCCTGACCTTTTATGGTCAGGCCAGTAGTGCCCTTACGTCCCTTGCACATAGACCTCTTCTCCTCTGTAATAAAATTAATAGTCATCTACATCTTACAATGGACAACCAATTTCATAGAAACCTGAGTGCATGCTGTCTTCTTAGGCTGAAAAATACTTATTTACTTGAGGAGTCACATTCAGATTATTTTCTTGAAACCAGAGAGGGGGCCATCTATGTATTAAATATAATCTGAGACGGAATTGCCTTTCCTCTGAGGCACTGTGGGAAAGAGAACATCCAAAAGGATTGTCCAACTCCATTTTCCATTTATTCTTAGGCATTTCACTGTGTATCGCATTTCACTGTGTAAAACTTTCTAGATAAGCTCAACTATATAAAGAAAGTTCTGAAGCTCTTTAGTGTTGGTAAGCCAGGTTCCAGGGAAAGATGTGGAAAAGAGGGAAGGCAGTCTCACTGCTGCCAGCAGATGGGTGGGAAATTACATTGCTCTGAATGCAGCTAATAGAATATTCACTTCAAGAGTCCCTTTAGGACTCTAGGTAATGAGATTTTAATATGCATAATTATTTGAAACATATATTGCAACGTTAATGGAACATGTCTGTAGCGAGGGTAGGATGCATTTTATGTTTCAGATATGTTTAGTTCGCATTTTTGCAAGCGATTTCAAATGTTAGAAGTGTTGCATTTGCAAGTTGCATGTGAATATTGTGTTCCAATTTCATTGGCTTTGCAATGTCAGATATCATGCTGGCATAAAGCTCTTACAGTTTTATTGTGGATGTTTGCTAGCCTGACTCAACTGGAGATTAACCCGAGTGTGACTCAATGGAAGAAAAGTAGACAGGGGAAGGAGTACAGTGTTACTTTATTTAGATGTACTTAAAAATGACGTTACTTTGATTAATACGTGACCTATTACTTTGATGTAGTTTGGAAGCTTTAGATAAAGGTTCACTTTTGTGTTTGGAAGGTAATAAGATAATTATTTTGCTACAGAAAGAATGATGATGCTTCTGTTAAATCTAGTTGAAATCATTTACTGTTAAAAGACAAGGAAACCTTAACACTGATGTTTCCAAACTCTCCTCTTGTTATTCAAAATTGTAATTATTAGTAAAACATGCCAAATAGGAGAATCTGTCTTTTTGGTAGTATATTTCTAGATTGAATCTGCTCTTTAAAATTTCTTTACAATTTTATCTAGATAGTGCTAAACAAAGTTAACAAGTTCATTTTACAATTAAGTTTAGTTCATGAATTGAACTCCTTGGGTTTTCCTCGGAAAAGTGTTGAGTAATTGTAGCAGCATTCTCTGTGTGCTTCTTTCTTACAGAGAGAACTAAGGATTACTTTCTTACAGCTTACGAAATATTAATAATGCTTCAACCTTATTAGTCATCAATAAGAACTGGTCCATATATGAACTTAGGCAAAAAGACTGCATGGGTGTTGTTATGTTTTGTTACATTATACTCCTGCCAATCTGTACAGAAATACTGGCCAAACTATTTAAAATTTGGCAACTAAATTAAAAAGGCTGAGTTTCTGAAGTGTTGATAAGTCAGTAGCTGCCATCACAATAAAGTAAGAAGAGTGAAATTAGTTACACTATGCAGCATGTTCAAATTAATAGGTCCATTCTCAAAATAATGCGTGAGTCCATGGTAAGACTCCACCTGCTCAACGGCTCCGCTCTCCCGGTCACAGATCCTTCTGCTCAGGCCCGCAGGAGAAGTGTCCGAAGTCCCGGCTCAGAGGTGCGGGCGGGAGCCGCGGTGGGAGCTTCGCCCTGGCGCCTCGCTGGCTGTCACCTTCCACCGCTGTAGCTCTTGTGGCTTTTTTCCCCCCTTGGCGCCCCTTTTATCGCGACGCTGTCCTGCAGCGGCGCGCAGCCCTGGGCTGGCTGCGGGGGACTGAGAGTCGAGAGCCACCTGGTGCTCAGTGAACAGCTTGAGAAGTGAGGGATCCAAGTTCAGAACTGGGACATTGTGAGGAAGGACGACTTGGTCCCTTTTCTTGTTAGTGTATATCACAATTTGCAGCCTTGGATGTCCTGGTGACATTGCAGAGGAGCTCAGTGTGACCTTGAATAATTTTCCAAACTGCTGTAAATTGCTTATCTGGGTGTAGTCAGAATATCCTATTGTGTCTCCTTGTCTCCTGCACTGGCTATAAATGCATTCTGCATCATGAATCATTCTGCTAAAATGAAACAATTACTTAAAGACATTTCATTTGAAAGTATTCAAAAATAATATAATTTTCTTTCTGCCCTTAGCTTACTTTACGCAATGAGTCATAGCAAGGCTTGTATTTGCCTTAGTCATTCTAGCATGCAGCCATAATAAAGCTGTCTGCTTCAATAACTCAGATCAAGAGCAGGCTTTCATTGTGTTGTCATTTCTGCATACCATATAGCATGACATTCGCATGTTCCTTTTAAGCGACTTTTGCTGGGGCTGTGGCAGAAACCAATAAAAGTAAAAACTTCAATGAAAAACTTCCTTCATGAGCAGCTTGTCAAAATGCTTTGAACCCAATCAACTTAATGCCAAATTTCTCAAACTAGGGTTAGCAGGGATAAGATGGATTGTGTTGACCTGAGCTGTGGAACATTTGTTGGATGTTTAATTCTTTGTTGAAGGTTTAATCCTTTAAAACATATTTTATGGGCCATGTGTGAATGAAAGTCATTGTGTTGTCCAGTAACAGCAAGAAGAAAGCATGTGACCAAAGGCTGTATCTAGGATAAGCTGTTCAATTGTGGGGTTTTCTGTTTGTTTTGTTTTGTTTTTAACAATTCTTTCTACTAATTCACATAAAGATGTCACCGATGGCTTAAACATTAAAGAAGTCTGGTACAGAAAGCTGGTATCCTATTCCAGAGCCACATGAATCTAGAAAATAGCACTCTTGGTCCCCAAAAGACTCCCTTGTGGTTCTCCTAAGGATCAAGCAGTCGTCGCTTCAGCTCCTTAGCAAGTCAGCCCAGGCGATTTTGCATGTAATGGTGGCAAGAGGACCTGGCTAGCAAATATGTTACAATATTCCTGGGATCACTGGCATATGATCCTACAGAGACTGTGAGCACCTGGCACAAGGCAGGCAACCCTTGTAGGTAAGATAGAGTTGGAACTCATAGATTCACCTCTGACTTTACCCAAAGGATTTTTAGTCTGAACTTTGAACATCTTCTGTTATTCACTTCATGTGTACAGAAATGAAATGCAGCAATACTGAATTGCAAAGAATTGTCTAAAACAGCCCCATAACTACTCGTCCTTGGTGTAATTCAAAAACCAGTTGGGTAGAAATATCTCTAGTCCTTTTTTTTTTTTTTTTTTGATAAACATTCCTACATTCTTATGGCCTATATATTCTATGTAGTGTTCATTGAATGCCCTCTAGTTCTCAGAACTTTTGGATTTTTCAGAGGCCTTCACTTGTTCACACACTGCTTCATAACAATTTTTTTAAAAAAAATTAGGAGCAGGTTATTAGAAAACCCATAGTCTCACCTGCTCTAGCACCTGTTCATTTTTACCTGTCAGTTGAACCCACTGAATCAGTTTGCAGTGAAGTGTTTCAGTCCTTACTTTTTTTTTTTTTAAAGTACTCTGTCTCATCAGCATAGCTGCTGCCAGTATGCAGATAATCCTAGTAAGCAAAGGTGCCATGTAACAAGGAGAAAATCCCCTATGTTTCTTCCAGTCATACAGGGGTAAATTCCTTTTTTGGACTTAAAAAGTGGCAGTCAATTTGAGTCCAAGCATGTAAGGAATGCAACATCTAAAAAGGAGGATTTTCCTCACCAGCATGTTGCACCAGATTGTGTGTAGCTTCCCAAATCCCTAAGGCTTTAGAGAAGACTAGTTCTCCCTTCTGAATACATCTGGTCAATTGTGCATCAGGCAAACAAATGTTCCTTGCCCTCCCTTCAGGAGACCAGCTGAAGCCCTGAAGCATGATATTTCATTAGAATCATCAGCCTTGTGCCAAATCGTTCTGCTAGGAGCATGTGGAGGGCAGCCCATGGTATCCTGTCCTGCTGGGGTCCTCAGAGAAAGCGTGCAAACAGCGTCAGAGGCTAAGGGGTCTAGCTTGTCTTATGTATCAAAAGACTGAAAAAAGAATAGTTACCCTCTGTGGGAGAGGATCACGTTAGGGAATTTATGAACCCATTGGATGGACATATATGCATGGGACCTGATGGGATGCACAGATGAATAGTAAGGGAGGGAGTTGGTCAGTCTCATTGCAGTGTCACTCTCCATAGTCTTTGAAACGTGGCAATAAGGGGGAGGGTTCTGAGGAATGGAAGAAAGAAAATGTCAATCCTGCCTTCAAGGAGGAGAATCCAGGGAACTGCCGGCAGGACAGCCGCACCTTGGCTGCTGCAAAGATGGTGTAGCAAATAATCCTGAAATCCTTCCCAAACAGATTAAGTACAAGAAGGTGTTGGGGAGTAGTCAGCTGCATTTATGAAGACAAAATCATGCTTGACCTACCTGACAGCCTTCTGCCATAGGCTGTCCTGGAGGATAGGAAGAGAACAGTGGTGGTGGTGTGCTGTCTGCTATAATATCCTTTTAGACAAACTGAAGTAGTGTGTGGGATGAACTGAAAGTTGGCTGAACTTCCAGGCTCAATCAAGAGTTGTGATGATGCCTCGAAGACCAGCTAGAGGCCAGGCCTTCGTAGCTGACGCCCCACCACCACCTTCCTGGAAGCCAGTGCCACTTAGTATCTTCATTAATGACCTGCACGATGGGACAGGGTGCAGCTCTGCAAGTTTGCAGATGATACAATCTGGTAGCAGTGCTTGATACACCAGCGGGTTGTCATTCAGGGGGATTTTAACAGGCTGGAGAAATAGTCCAAGAGGAATCTCATGAAACGCAGCAAAAGGAAATGCCAAGTTCTGAATATGGCAAGGAATAATAACCCCATGCTCCAGTACAGGCTGGAGACTGGTTGCAGGAAAGCAGCTTTGCAGAAAATGTGCTTTCAGAGATCTTAGAAAATTCTTAAAGAATTATCTCTACCACAGTTGAGTGAAATCCTTCCTGCCTTTCCTGCCTCCTCATTCCTAGCTAAGAGAAACATTCAGGTTTTGGTTCTGTCTCTGATGTTTATTTTGCTCTGTTTGCTGCAGGCTCTCAGAGATTTAGAAAAAATGTTGGCTGTTTAGGTCAGCCAAGTTAACAGTGTGAGTAGCGTTTGGTCCAAAGACCAGCTTGCGGAATGGCTCAATTGCAGGTTCCTACTTCAAAGGTCATAAAGGAGTTACTTTGATAGAGGAATGAATGAACACTGGAGGCACAACTGCAAAAAGATGTGGCCAAAGGCAGTGAGATATTTAGAGTTTAAACTTTTTGGGGGTGAGGTCTGTGTTTTCATGCATGAATATAGTGGGTAGGATGAGCAAGTCTCTATGCTATGTGTCAAATGTGAGCTTAGTAGAATTCACTAGAGCTTAAAGCATGTCCTTTTCTCTTGCTGCTCTCCCATTGGCATGGACCAGTGCGCTTGCATACCTTTGTCATAGGACATAATCATAAAATGATTTTGCACAACTTCCCAAATTGGATCAGAACAGTGTCTACTCAGATCTGCTGCTATTGTGAGACAAATCTTTCCTAATAACAGAGAGCTTATTCCTGCCCTTTTTTTATTCTTATTGGAATGCTAAAGTCATAAGCAGGGGGCTCCCCTTTTTTTTTTTCCAGTGTGCCAATTTTTGCAATGAAAAGCTTGCATGGTACTCATGGTTATAAGGCTGCTAATAAGAAATTTCCATTTTTTACTAGTAAGCTGTGGCCCGAATATACCAGAAGAAATAAACTGACTTTGTTTTCTTTGCAGCATTTATGCATATAAAAGCCAGCATGATGTGCATTGGTACTACTAATTCACTTAGTTATTAAGCTGCTCATTTCTTGGGAGAATATTTGATTAGTTCTGCAACAAAGCAGTAGTAAAGGGAATGGGGGAGGAACTCAGTGTTATTATTAGAAAATATACAAGTTAAAAAAGGCTGGCCAGCTGTATGCTTGACTGGTTACTGAAATGCTGGAAGAAATGTTACTAAGTGTGGAATTACATCATCTTTCCCATATATGCAGAAAAAAAAAGCCCAAGGAAATATCATTTGTCATAAGATGTATATTCCATAAATTGAAATGCCACTTTACTGCTAGAAGTAAAAGAATAAAAAAAATAAACACAAGAGCCTAAAGAAAGTAGAGATGAACTATTCAAATTAAATCAGCATTTTTATTGACATAAAGAAGAAAGGCGGGATGGAGGGAATCCTTCAGTTTGTTTAGTAGTTGCAGTTTAAAGAGAAAAAGCCCTAACAGTACATAGACAGAGAAGACGGTGCACATTAATGTTCCTTTTGTATTTTGCCTCTATCTCCATGTAAAGCTATGATTATTTATAAAATCACATTGGAATAGTAAAAATTTAGTTAGTGCCTTTCTTTCCTGGTGGATCCAAATCCTGGTTCCTACTCCAAGCCTGCAAGAAAGAGTTTGGCAGAGGAGAATTCCATGGCATAAACAAGGGCAGAGGAGGGAGGTGGCTCCTCTCCCTTCAAAGCCAGGGGTCATGCAGTGGCGTCACGTTGCATCTTTACCACAGTGACAGACCCGTGATGATGTATTATTCCGCTTTCCTTTCTGAATGATATGTTTTGCTGAGGGCTTGGTAAAACCAGAGACTCCGAGAGCCAGAAGCTGCCCCTCAGAGAACTCCTTGATATAGCAAAAGCCCTTTTTAGCTGAGCTGAGTCATGGCTGATGGGCTTTGGGCTAACACGCACGTTGTCCCACTTTCCATGATGCGAGCAACCATCATGCTGGGTGCTGGACCTTCTGCAGCCAGGAGGAGAGGGTGAGACACTTTCTCAAGCTGGGGAGCTTGGAGGGAGCCAGCCAAAAAGGCAATAACTTTCTGTGTATTTATCTCAAAGATAAATCTCATTTACCAATCAGATTTACCTTCTCACTGCTTTATTTTCAGCGATTATATACTTTTCTGTGATGGACAAATGCAGATTATCTGTGAACAACTTTAGAATAAAAAACAGATGAAATTGTCTGTGCTGGGAGTTTCATGTTCAGGATAATCAAATGGCATAGGGAGAGTATGAAGTACAAAAGAAGGCAAAACAGCTGAGCTTTAGTGTCAATAAAAGTAAGCTTGAAAGTTAAATAGAAAAGAGCAGCTTTCTTACCATCCAGCACCTCATATCAGCACCTCAGGATATCCTCTGGCAGATCTCAAACTTAATGATTAATTAATTAATGATTCACAAATCTATTATATTTTAAGAATTGCTTGGCTGAGGGACAGTGTTTCTCTGTGTTATATTCTTGATTTTGCAAACACTGGAAGTATTTCCAATCAATGCTCCAATCAATTTTTCAAGAGAACAAATTGGTGGTGGGCTGTTCTTTATTGCCATGATCAGAAGGTCACCACAGTCCATTAGAATTCCTAATAATCTGATGACTTTTAGTCTAAAACCACAAACACTGGCATTCACTTTCCAGCTCTTGTCCTGAAACAGTTAATTCGTTAAACTATACAGCTCATGTTACAAAGCTGATTTTGCAGGCATTTGGTGTTGCTTTGTAAATGGAGAGACTTCTGTTCTTGCAACAGGTTTTGATGGTGCACTGTTTTATTGTTTCTTTGTTATGGCAAAGCAGATGAGGATAAGTATCTTTCATAATGTTTAATCCAAAATATATAAATAATGAAACAGATCTAATTTCAGTACTGAGCTTTAAAGAAAATAAAATATATGATACAGTACTTTTTTCTTAAATACTTTATTGCTCTGATTATTAATTCTGTTTTTATGCTCCTAAAACAGAATGTGGAAAAAATGTAATTAACTACTCAAAATATAGTCAGATTACTATTGAAACACTTACCTGAGGCTCAATCTTTGTATCTCTGAAATCACTGGAAATAAAGATGTGCAGAACCTGAAGTGCTAAATACCTTAGAGTATTCGGCCTTCAGCAGCGAACTGGAAAGATCCAACTGACATTTGCCAGCAAAGGAAGTTGTAGCATGACAAGAAAAGATGAGGATGGCACCATTCCGAGGGACTGTCTCCAATGGAAATAGCATTTGCTCTGATTTAGCTTCGCTTCGTTCTCCTAGGTGTGTCTGCACAGCTGACCAGCACTCGTCTCCGTCGGAACACGTCCGTGGGCACCCCTTTCTGGATGGCTCCAGAGGTTAGATTTATTTTTCATAACATTTTGTGAGTGGCGTTCGTCCTGCTGCGCTCTGCATTTCTGCTCTTTCTTTGACTTTCTTTGGGATTCCTAGAGCTTTCACCAAATGGGTTACCAATGTCCTTTAAAAAATATTTTAAACCCATTTTGTTACATGTTGGCAAAGATTAAATTAAAAGGGAGTTTATTTTTGAAATTACAAAGAGCAGGAAATGGAATCACTCGTTGAAATGTTTAGGAAGAAAGAATACTGCTAATGATTTTTTCCAGCCTTGCATGCTCTGAAACTATGTTCAGGCTTCTCCCTGTGACTGGCAGAAGCCCTGTGATACATTAGCGTTGATTTTGAGTTTGTCCACCTGGAAAATTTCTAACAAAGCTATTAGCAAAAGATGGAAGGAAGAAGTTATTATGAATAAATAAAACATATTATGTGTCTTTGGAGCTTACTGTCTTTTGAAATGTCATGTGCTATAAAATAGATGTTTTAAACTGAAGCAGAAAGTTATGAATAAAGTTATAGCACGTGAAATTACACTGTTTATAGGAAAACCACACTGGAACTAGCTGAGTGAAAAATTCAGGGTTCATCTGGCAGTGTGAAAGAGCTGAAATTTGCTGCAATCCAGTGGCAAGCAAGCTTTGGAAAATTTGGCTTAATTTTGAAGACGTCAACATAAGGAAACAATGTGATATAGTGAATTCAACTTCTGCTTTCCTGCTTGTTTCATTTGCTACAGAGCTGTATGGCTGCATTACTTCTTTTTGCAAGAATACTCCATAGAGCAGGTTGAGTTGCTTTTTCTTCCTCTTCCTGAACCATAGGATGCAGTTTATCATCTTCCGCTGAAAATGTCGAGAATTTCCTCCATTTTGTCAGATTAGGTAGCACCTGATCAGACAGCAGTCTGGTGTTCACAAGAGCCATCTTTTCCCTGATTTAAACATTTCTTTTTCAGAAACAGGATGCCTTGACTTGCTAAATGTGTGTAGTTCTGTTAATTTGTATCTCTGTTCAATAAAAGAGTCCTCCAGTTGTGGTTGCATAGTGCTGTGCTCTTAGGTTTAGATGTTTGATGATCCAATGACCATTCTAATCTTTTACTCTAACAGGTGATTGCCTGTGAGCAGCAGCTAGATAGTTCCTATGATGCCAGATGTGATGCGTGGTCGCTGGGTATTACTGCAATAGAGCTGGGAGATGGAGATCCACCCCTTGCTGATTTGCACCCTATGAGGGCACTTTTCAAAATACCAAGGTAGTATGATGATATGTTTATTTTTTGCCCAGTTAGTCTGATTTTTTTTTCACTTAACTATTATGTTGTTCACACTTAGACTACATAAATTTCTACAGCTCCTTCATATTGTTGTGAATTAGGAGAAGGTTAGAAATACTTTGTCTAGATGTATTTTCTATGGACTCTGCTTCCAGCAGAAACACATGCAGAAGTTCGGAGCTGATGTGGCTATATTCGAGAAAAGGCCCTAGAGCCTTCCCCTACATGGGCTGCTGCCAGGATAAATGAGGACAGGATTCTGCTGAGTTCCATATACTCTGTTAGAATGCATTATTATAGAAACTCACAGTCTGCCAGTTTGTCAGAGACATCACAACTGTTTCCAAGATTTCTGCTACATCCCTTGAAGATTTATGCTACATCCCCCCCAAACCATCAACTTATGCTGCTTCTGCCTCTTGCAATGTTACTGTCCTCCAGCAGTGTATCTAGCTACTTCTTTTGTGCTGTCTTTGAAACTGGAGGTAGGAGAACCCAAAGTGCCACTTACAGCTTTTACAAGGAGCTCAGTCTCAAAGACGGTATGTATGACCATACAGCAGTTTGTGGATTTCATTCCAACCATTGACCTAGTTAGTACCACAGTAATTAACACCATGTAGCAGATGAGTACTTCATGTTTTTTTGCGGAAAGATACCCAAATTAGCTTAAATTACCATCAGTTGTATTTCAAGAAAACTTGGCTCAACTGTCACTGAAGCAGAGCAGGAGTGCTCTTCTCACCTTCCCCTGCTAGGGAAGGAGCAGTGACAAACTGCCAGGTAGGCCTGAACGGAGGCCTTCAAGAAGACGTCTGGCTTCTACCCTTAAAAATTTTGGGCACCTGCCCTTTCTGCCTATCGATACCTCTTCATTTCATTAAGTAAAATATAGAGGTGCTAGAGCGCATGCATCACTAAGAAGCTATAAAGATTGAACATAGATAGAAAGAGTCACATCTCTATAGGTCCCTCTCTGTCTCCCTTTTTTTTTTCTTTCTTTCTTTGCTTGTGTCTACACTCAGTGAGAATAGCAGATTTATTTGAGAGGAGGAAGATGGAATTGAATTAATACCTGAAATAAATAATAAATGAAAAGAAGAAAATAGTGTTTATTTTACAGTAGATATGCATTGATATGTATTTAGTTTTTCATTTGACTTCTGATTACCTTCTGATGAAATAATTAATTAAAAAACTAGTTCAATCTGATTTTGTTCAGCAGTCTGATTAATGCAATAATTCCTTAGAAAATTTGAAAGAGAATTTCTTAAGGAAATTCTGTTTTAAAAGGTATATGGTTTCAGGTTTGAAAAGAGAAAGCGATTGTTAAGTTTCATTTCCTTTATTTGATTAAAAAGTTACAGTAATTCTTAGCTCTGTTTAGTAGATCATCTTGATGTGCTTTCTCCTTCTTAGTTATGTAATGCAGGAGAATCAATGACATGGTATCATCTATCCATGCTTCCTTTTTCCAGTGGAAATCAGTTTTTTTTCAGTGCCCCTTCTAAAATTCATTACTCAATCTTCATTCTCACCTTATTTTTGTCAAGTGAGTAACTTACTAACTCATCATCATACTGACCTTTGCAGGAATCCACCTCCAACATTACAGCAGCCTGAACTGTGGTCATCTGAATTCAATGACTTCATTAATAAGTGAGTAACAACTGAGACCGCTCTACCTGAGTACGGAACATGTGTAAATGTCAAGTGTAAAATTTCTTTGTATTGTCTGTGAAAATCTGTTACTACCAATATTTTACCTTCTTCATTTCCCTAAATTAAAGAAAAAAGCAGAGAGAAATGTTTTTATCTTTATTTTTTTTTCCTTTCATTTGTGGATACATAATAAATATGTTTTTATATTAAGCTTTTGGCAAACTCATGGGCTTCAGGTGAAATGTTCCCATGTTTGCCTGACTACTATAATCTATGAACATGAATGCTTCAATTGAGGTGTAATCAGCATATGCTCTCCTAGTTTAAAACCTCATTTTTTAACACATGTAATGTTTCTGATATTCTTTCTAGTAGTGCTTTAGAGAATGTTTAGATTTAAAATGCAACAATTTAACTCCTTGGCCCCAGCTATTTTGTGAAACCTTTCAGTTTAGAGCTGTGGTGATTAGATAAATATCTCATTATAGAGTACAAAAAAAAACTGTAAACTGTAGACAAGTGTTTTGAAACCTAACAGTGAACCCTGAATGATCATACACTTTTTCTGCCAGTACAGGTGCTTGACTAAAGATTATGAGAAGCGCCCAACAGTATCCAGTCTTTTGCAGCATGATTTTATTAAGCAAATTGAAGGAAAGGAAAACATGTTACAAAGGCAACTCATGGAATTTATTGATGTTCATCAGCAAATGGGAGTCACTGAAAAGGCAAGGTACCTGAATTATTTTCCTATCAGCTAAAACTATACCAGTTGGAAGAGTTTTGGTACCTGCATGATTTCAGAATGGTTACTACTCAGGGAAAAAATGATCTCCCATACCTTTAGCTGACTAAGAAATAATGAGCTTATTCATGGGGTCTCCCAACAGAAGCAATGTAAAAAGGCACGATGATTCACACGTGGGATGAGACAGTTTTTAGAAGTGCATCTTATTTCTCCTGTGACTAAACACAGATTAGATCCTAGCTTTCAGAAAGCTAAGCTTAGGTGCAATGAATGTCCTGAATATTCTGTTACATTTGCAGTCAGTTAATTTTTAGTTTAAGCAACTGTGCTTAAACCAACCAAGAAAATAAAACAACAATGACAAAAAAAAAACCCCACAAAAGAACCCCACAGATTCCTGCAAGAGTTGGATGCTACTAACTGAAAACAGTGGTACCAGATGTTGTTTCAAAAATTTAAGAATATTTATTAAAACTAAAAACTCCCATGTCTTATGGATTAGTTACTTTCTTCAACTAGCATATAGTAACATCAATTCTTCATAAATGGCTTAGGCTGATGTCTTTTATTTAAAATAACTGAAAATGGCTTGACTCAATATTGCAATTTAAGAAAAAATCCACTACATCTAAGGAATGCATCAGATGTGAAATGTAGTAGATTAGCATTGATGTATTATTGGTGTGTTTTCTTTCATGCTTTGAGGATGATAGATTTTTTTTTTAACGGAACATAATATTTAAAAGACCATTTTAATTATCAGTTGTATGAGAAGAAGGAAAAAAAACTAAAACACTCCTCGTATGGTAGCAGTAAATACAGAAGTCTTCAGTTCTGATCTTGGAGAAATTTCTGATTTGCTCTTTATCTTTTGAGGATAATAGTAATAATATATTAAAAAATAATTATTTAAATTTTTGTTTGACTCAGTAGAAGTGTACGTGGAATGAGTAGTAGTTTCTCTTGCCTGGCATTTCAGTAAAAACCTATGCAGTTGGCTTAAATTTAAGCATCAGGCTGGATTTGTATGTTTTACATGGTACAGAATTGCCGTCTGCTTAATCCAGAAAGACTGTGGAACTGCAAAAAGCCTGAGCTCAGAACTGAGCCTGAATCTGCGCACAGTAAATTATGTCAGTGTGAGTCTGCATAGAAGTACCATGCAAATTTGATTCAAGGTTAAAACATAGGCTATGTAATGATTGGTCACCTGAGTCTCATCTTAAAATCTCCTGGCTTCCTTTTCTTGATTATCCTGTTCTGGGACCACGTTTATGCTGTTTTGTTGAGGTCCTGTTGTAGAATTCCTGAACTTTTTTCAGTTGCTGGAAGCTGGCCTTATAAATCAGCCTTCTGTTCTCCAGCTTTTCCTCTCTTTCAGTCCGAATTTGATGATGTAGCTCTCCTATTTGCTGTCATTGGAGAGGCAGGTATTTTACGGCATGAAAAAAATCCACTTGAGAGTTCCTAGGCCACCATGTATGTAATGATTTATCAGTGGACATAGCCTATAAACTCAAGAAAATTGGTAATGTGTACTTAGAGTTGAAAGTTCCAGAGAAATCCAATTAGTTTCTCATTATCCATTTCAAAAGAAAAGAGTAGAAGGCCTGAAAGTTAAAAGCTGAGAAGCAGTCACTCAGCTTTCTTAGGTGCACAGTTGCTGTGTCCCAATTTCATCATCTTCACCTGATTTTGGAGGTATACCTTGGCTCTGGTTGTGTTCTACTGTAGAAGTCTGTTGTTAGATTTATGATCTTATGTTTTTGCTTGCTAAATGTATCCTCAAATCCAGTCCTTGCACATCTGTGTTTGTTTAGGAAGGGTGATGTAATGTCTAGCTGTAGTGTGGAGCCACCTTGGAATCATTTCCATTAGCACCACTGTTCCTGTGGCCACCTATGAGTCACTGAGACATTAGGCCATTGCACTGGGCCCTCTGAAGCTCCTAGTTATTGTTACCTAGCAAAGATGAACCTAACTTTGGATCACTGTGCAACCTTTCCAAGCACCTAGAAAGAGAAGCAGAGCTCCCAGGCTGTTGAGCTAGGCAGATCTCAGCTTAGCTCTTTTAAACTGCCC
Source organism: Tinamus guttatus (assembly GCF_000705375.1). The sequence goes on from NW_010576783.1 coordinate 42,101, forward strand.
ATGCCATAGACTTGTTCCACCCTTGATGAAGATAGGGTTCCTGGGGACTGAAAGAGAGATAATGTCACTCCTACTGTTGTCAAAGAGGTCAGGAAGGTGGATCCAAGAAACTACAGACCACTCAGCCTCACTTTGGTACCTGGGAAGGTTATGGAGCAACTAATCCTGGATACTATTAGCAGAAACATGAAGGGCAGGAAGGTGTTTGAAAGTAGTTGCATTGATTTTTAAAGGGGAGATGGTGCTTAACTGACCTGATAGACTCCTGTGATGGAATGACTGATTTGGTAGATGGAGAGCAGTGCGTGTTGTTCACTTTTACTTTATTGTGGTTTTTGACAGTCTCCCATAACATCCTCGTAGATGAGCTGATAAAGTGTGGAATGCAACAGTGGTCAGTGAGGTGTACTGAAAACTGGCTGAACTGCTGGGATGAGAGGGTTGTGTTCATACCTGGAGACTAGTCCCTCCTGGTATACCCTGCGTGTGGGTACTGGCCAGTATTGCTTGCATCTTCATTAATTCAGTGAGACTGAATGCACCTCCAGCAAGTTAGCAGGTAATGCAAAAAAATGTGAGAAGTTCTGGATACAGCAGCTGGTTGTGCTTCCATTCAGAGGGACCTCACAGACTGGGGAACAGGGCCAAGAGGAATCTCATGAAGTTCAGCAAAGGGAAGTGCCAAGTTCTGCACATGGTGAGGAACAACCCCATGCTCAAGTACTGGCTGGAGGGTGATGGGCTGGAAAGCGACTTTGTAGAAAAGGCTCTGGGGGTCCTGGTGGACAACAAATTGAATATGAGACAGAAATGGGCCCTTCTGGCAAAGAAAACCGACAGCCTCCAGGGCTACGATGTTTTGCCAGCAGGTGGTGGGAGGTGATCCTTCCTCTTCTTAAACTGACGAGACCCATCAGGAGTGCTGGCTCCAATTCTGGGCTCCACAATGCAGGATGGACACAGCATTTGGCTTCTTACTGAAGTGTAAATTCATTGTGAATGGAGTCATTTTCACCAGTAGGGCCCTGGGCTTCAGTAAAAATTGCCTTATCATGGTGGATGGCAAGAAAAGCCTATTTCAATGTTTAATATCACAAGATGGTGTTTGTCTGTTTTCATAGTGGTTCATGACTCATTATCATCTAGATACTTCTTTTCTTCAGTCTTTTCAGGCTAACTGTTTGAACTAACTGTCGAAAAAAGTAATTTCCATTACATCCTGGTAGGATGATCTTGAGATTTTGTACAAATAAATTTCATGCCATCCCATATCTGCTACTCCAGTCTTCGGGACCACCTATCTCAAGTATTCCAATTCCTTTCTATATTGATGACGACACAAAAAGCGTGATGATAGCATTTATATTGGGATTTTTAACAAAATATAAGAAAAAAAATCTATTATGAAGAAGCAATAACGTTACATAGTCCTGATAGTTTTGACACTTACGTTACATGGACCTGATAGTTTTGGCACCCTTTGGCACTGCTTAATTTTCCCCTCCTTTTTAGCTGGTCCCTCAATCCCATACTAATAATATGACTCTTACAAAAATTCCACTGTAGACATTAAAATTTATAATTGGTGATCAAAATATTTTTTAGCCATGAGTGATGCGACATGTACTCAAAACTATTCTAAAAGTACACTTCTTGCTCGGCCAAGTGAGAAAAAAATGCATTGTTAAGGGTTTTATTTTCCAACAGAAATAATTGTCTTTGAAATGGCCTTCAGAACTGCCGCATTTACACCTGACAGTCAGGGTTGTAATACTTCTATCTTGAGTTGTTTACCTGTCCTAATCTTAACTGCTTTTATAATATTATCTGTAGAAATACGCAATGATTTGTATAGCTTGTATTTCCTGGGAATTATGACTCATTGCTGAATGAGCTGCATACATGAAGGATATTTGCTGCACCTAGATTTCAGCAAGTGACTCTGGTCCCCAGTTTAAGAGGCTGATCTTTATAAGTCCTCTAAGAAAGTATAGGAAAGAGACTCGTTCTGCTTCAAGATTATTCTGAGCAAGGAGTTTTGAGTGAGCTGAGTTGCCCCCTAAGAG
>NW_010576783.1:44197-54769 GCF_000705375.1 Tinamus guttatus
GTTTAACTATTTAGAAACACCAGAGAGGTAAGTTCATAGCAATTTGTGTACAACATGCTTAAGGGTGGTTGTGAATTTATTCACTAATATTAAAAGCAGGGAGAAATTCGTAGTTGCATCCCATGGCTTTTCTTGATTTACAGCCCTAACTTCTGTGGCTTATTTTCTGGGTGTTCTCTCTCCCTCTGACTCATCTTGTCAGTTGAAATCAGCTGAGAGCAATCCCTCCAGCTAAGTTCTGCAGTGAGTAGTAGATAACTCACTACTAGTAATGTAGCCTGTGGCTGTAGTGTAGAGATCACCACATGAGCTTCACAAAGGATAAGAGGAGCAGAGTAAATTAGCTCACAGAGTCACTGTGCTGACTTGTTCAGGGTCATCATACAAAATCTGCAATAAAGCGGGGGATTAAGCCAGAGATGCTGACTTCTAAACTAATCTTTGAACACTTCAAGTCGCTTCTTCCTCTACTCTGTAACTCGGTAGCAGCTTTGTTATACCAACAAGAAGTACTTTGAGGATACTCCTTTGTAAAGTGGCTATGCTGCAAACGGATCTTGGATTTTAGAAGCAATTCAGAGTAATCTGGCAGCACAGACCTCCCACCGTGGGCCTACAGAGTAAGTAGGTCTCCAGTCTCACATGCCTCTTGCATATACACATTGCTTTAGCAGAGCAGGCCATGGTTCCAGTTTCTTTCCAGGACCTTCTGGGAGGAATTCTCTGCAGCTGCTATTTCACAGTAGCATCAGTCAACTTGCTGAGAAAGTGATTTAGCCTGCAGGTAGGATGCCTCATGGCATCGCTCACTTCAGGAGCTTCCGCAGACTCTTCTGGTACTTAGATACTTCTTAGATACTTCTGATGCTTAGAGCATGGTCCTGACTCATGAGGGCAGTAAGGAAACAATGTCAAAGAGTACTTTTAGAAATATCCTGTTTGCTCGGTTAAAAACACATATTTTTTGCCCTGAATTTTGTCAGGTATGCAGCCCTTTCTTGAGCCTCTTATAAAGCAGTGGTGGTGTGCATTTTTGCAGAGCATGGTATGCCAGCATAGTCTTTGGCAAACAGACTGTGCTGAGCAGCATATGACTCAACTGGCCAGTCAGGGACCAAGTCTGAACCCAAAGCTCTGTGATTCTGTTTGGCAGCACTGTGCTCTCAACAAGATTGCCTGTATTAAACTCATGCTACGAAATCTCCTAAACACAGTGAGCAAAATATTGTCTGTTTTGCTCTGGAGTCTATCTGTACATTGCACCAGGTTTAGGTACAAATTTTACATAGATATATTACAAGACCAGAGTTTTGTTTTAATGTATTTCAATAGACTCATCTGTTGCAGATGGAATTTTGATTTTAAAAGTGAATTAAAATGGCTCTGTGCAGCCTCTAGAAAAAAAAATCAACAGCAATGACTGATCCTGTACAGATCAGTACAGCTTCTGTACAGCCTCTTTTCTATTCTTCACTTACAGTTATATTTGTAACTGCTGGAAGGGGTACAGCTGTTTCCAACTTCATGTGACAAAAAACTTGATTATTTTTAATGTTGGCTTTACTGCCAGACTAAGGCTAGTCCTTTTCTTGTCGCTTTTTAGTTTGTAGATGATTCTTGAACTAGTTTGGCAGTATTCAACAGGGCATCGTGACTCATGCTTCCTTTTTCATGGTATTTTTGGAACTATCAGAAATCTTTTAAACACACTCTGACAATTTGAAGAAGAAAAAGCTGCTGTTGCCTCATTTTGATTTAATTGAATCTTGAAAGATAAGGATGAAGGGAAAGAATGTGCAGGGGGATGCAAAGAAACAACGCTGCATTGACTCATATTTTCAGTCCATATTGGGTTGATACATCTGGCCTTTAGCTGCTTGATTTGCTTGTTGAACATGGCTGTAGGATTTAATGCCTCCAACAAATAATTTCTGTACAAAACAGAGTAGCATATTTATTTCAGTTCACAATGTCCATGTGCATGATGATAATGAAATTTCAGCATTGATGTCAACAGCACTGATGTGTTCAGGTTTTTTTTAGTGGTTGGAGTTTTCGCAAGTGAAGCAGGATAACTGCCCTTGAGGGGTCTGTGCCCTTTGACAACAAAGCAGAAAAATATTATGTGTTCTGCAAATCTGCCTCTGCTGTTCTCTGAAAACAGAGAATATAATCTGGTTTAACAAGCACTAGTGTTCTCGTAATGTCAGCTGAACAGGATTGCATGAGAATCAATTTTATGTAATTAAACTTCTCTGGCATAAATAGAGATCATTTTCTTAAAGGGAGAAAAAAAAAGAAAATGTTCAAAAAGAAAGTATTCATGACCAGAGTTTTCTCCTTCCTTCCTGCAAAGCTGAAATAAATCTTAGGAAATACCACCCTCTCACTGAGGCAGTAAGATTTTTTTTTAAAAAAAAGTATTTGGTGTGTGACATTCCCACTAGAAATTGTAAATATAATTTGACAGATGTCTTGTTTTGGGTCTTCCTTGGGCAAAGGGAAAAATAGAACAGCAGAGCTTAAACCAATACTGCAGTTCCCTCATCTTTCCCTCCCGTGAGTGTCAATAAGTCCTTCTCAAAGTCAAACTTATATAGATGCATCCTCTGACACAAAATGACCTTCATGCAGAAACAAAAAAGAAATTGTTTTATCCAAATCTAAAATTTAAACTGAGCCTGTTAAAAAAGGATTGAGGGATAGATAGAAGTAAGGGGTATAAAAGGGCAAGATTTCTGTTGAGGGTTTAGGATTATCTGCAGCTCTGGTCTGCATGCAGTTATACACCCGTTAGCTGGTAAATGCAAATCAAGAAGTAGCAGAAAACACAGGGCTGAAAAGTTAATTTAAATTTTAAATTGAAAGTTTTGGAAATTTTGAAGTGTTTCCTTGTTTGGTACATTAGTTTTCTTGTAGAATCCAAGAAAATTCTTTTTAGACAGTATGTGTATCATTTATGATAGAGATTCATTAGCATTTGCCTGCAGTGTGACCATCTCAGATGGGATTTAAAGCACTGTCCTTACTGACCTACAAATCTTTCCATCCTAAATGCTTCATCTACATCATTCTTGCCATATTATTCCATTATACACCCCTAATTTTGTCTTATCCAGAATGTTGATTCAAGTCATTTTTCTTTTTGCCCTAGACTTTTTTCAAAAGTGCTGGTGTTAAACTGTAGTGTGCTTTATAACTATGTGTATGTTTCTTGTTTTCCCCTCATAGTGCATATCTTCTGTCCTGCAGCTGATGCAGGGATGTGATCATGCAGAAATCTGTGAATGTAAAATGTAAAAGTTCTTCATGGTGTCAGTTGGGGGATCAGACTGAATTGGTCAAATCGAAATGTACCACATCAAAATATTTTATATTGTCTTGTTATTAACTGTTCATATGTTTGAATTCAGAAGAACAGAAAGCTGGAATATTTTGACTGAATCATTTTCAAGGTATTTACAGATGCAGGATCTACTGAGTGTTTTCTTACTTTAAGAAGCTGTATGTCTGTCTTTCTTTTCTAGATTTGAACGTATTCATACAAAGAAAGGGAACTACAGTAAGTCACTAGTTTCAAACCAGGAAGAGGTAGATGATTTAGCGACCTTGGAAGTACTGGATGAGGTAAGATGCTTGCACTTTTTCCAATTTTCCTGAAGAGTTCAGGGATCAGGTGGAATTAAAATACGCTGGTAAGGTATTGATTTTCAAGTTCAGCAGTGTTGCACTTCTACAGTAGAAGTGTCACTGGTATAATGACATTTTACCAGTTTATAGCATATGCTTTGGATGAGATTTGTTGGAGTGGTTTCAACTCAATGCTAAAAGATCCTCTGCAGTTAAAGAAAGCTTTGGACTGTGCAGTGTTATGGCACCATTTGGTTAACTGGATCAATACTACTAGATTTTAATCCGGCTAGATATCTAGTTGTTAGTGATCTGTTAACTTGAAATTTGTCCAACTTCAAGAACAAGCACCTTCTCACTTGTTGCTTAGACATCTAGGGTTCTCCAGAAGTAGCTTCCCATAATTTACAAGTTGGGTTCTTTCTGACTTTGATGTGGAGATCTATTGAGATCACTTTATTTCAGATGAGGCTTGGGCCCTAGCTATGCTTTCTGTTGATCACAAAATTTTTGATGCAGATATAACTGGTTGGTCTAAACCTGAAGTCCACGGTAAGTGGGGCAGCATGCATACAAGGAGGAGGGAAGTCTGCTGTGGTTATAGCTCTATGCTTCAAAAGCAGAAAGACGAATTAGGCCGTAGCTCTTTATCTTTAGGTCTTAGAGACAAACAGTGGTTACAAACATCTGTCATCCTTCCTCTACTGAGCTGTTCATGAACTGTTATAATTCTGTTCACATGCAAGTAGCAACTTCTCAGAATTAGCTCCTGTATGCAAAACCTTCTTTCCATTTAAGTAGGCTCACCAGAGGAGCAAAGCAGGAGACATTAGAAGATTTTGACTATAGGTACAAGAAATTACTTGAAATTACCTTAAATCTCCCCTAACAAAAAAAAAAAAAAAAAAAGATGTGAACTGGGCCATAGCCAAAGCAAGGTATGGTTCAGAACCAGAAAGAGAAGATTGTATCAAGTCAGTGGAAAGCCTAAAACTAGGGTTTCATTTTGATGCTTTCCTGTGAAGGTAGTGCAACTTTTTTCAGCTGCACCGCATTAAGCAAAACACAGTGCGCATCACTGTGAACAGACGGAGGTGGATGGAAAGCAATGCTTTTTGTATTCCTCTGCTCCAATGGAAATAAGGCCTCAGCATTTTCATGTGTAACTCAGAATAGTCTAAGGGCTGCTCCAGATTTCTTCAGCCAGAGCTATGGCATGTTAAGATGAGACTGAGGAAAACTACATCAAGAAGTTAAGTATGCCTCTCATGAGTCCCTCCTTGTTTTTGGGAGCACTTGTTTTGCGCATCAAAAAAAGAGTCACAAGAGAGACTGCTGTAAATGTAGGAACATATTTATCTGCTTACACTGATAGGAGCAGTTAAAACAGTTAAAGATCTAACTTAGAATAAGTGAGAGTAATCCGAGACATGTTGCAATGGCAGATAAGAATTTAAGCACATAGCTCTTGCCTTATTAGTTATATGAAGTTGTAGAGTTAGGATTTTAGACAGGACCATCCCATATAAGCATTTGATTGGTTGAATTAAACACTACTTACTAGTTAATATTTCTGTCGCCACTTGGAGATCTGTAAATATGTATTGTTCGAATTCAGTTTGGACACAAGAAATTATGAATGCCACTTTGAAAATAGCAGTCACTTGTGATCTAGATGATATGTATTCTTGACTACTAGTATCTGCCCTTTCTCTCCTCCTCACTATTATTTTATACATTTTTTTCCTAATATTTTTTTCTCCTAAGAAACAATAATTCAATTCTTTCTCCATCAGAACACAGTAACGGAGCAGTTGCAGAAGGGTTATGCGAAGGACCAGATCTACACATATGTAGGGGACATCCTCATTGCTGTCAATCCATTTCGGAACATAGACATCTATTCTTCACAGGTGTGAAAGTCTAGGTTTGGTTTTTTTCTTCTACACATGCTGATTTCCAGTAAAGTATGAATGTTCATGTTAAGTACGAAGTAATATTGTTCTTGATAATTTGAGTTTACTGTGAACAACAGAGTTACAGATACAATTGCCCTGTCTGTAACATGCCGGCACACATCCTTATGTGCTGAATTTCAGCCTAGAAATGAGACACTCCTGGAAAAGGTTAATCTCTGGTACCTTTGTGTCTGCAGTGTAGAATATGTAGAAGATCGTGTTTAAAGTTTAGATAGCCACATATGAACTAGTCATTCATTACATTTAGTAGAAATTGTTGTTCCAATGTTTATCTTTGATTTTAGGATAAGCTAGGTTGACTAGAACTTCACTACATTTAATGGAAGCCAAGGGCAACTAGTTTGCAAGTAGCATGTGTACATATCTGTACATTTATATAAGTAGATCTTACCCACTCAAATAAACATAAATATGAAGTGTTACGTATTCACAAAAATACTCCTACTTATGCAAAAAGAACAGTGAAGTTATGAACTCCCCAAAATTTAGGTCATATCATTTGCTGAAGAGTTATGTGCTAACATACTGCATATCTGAAAGAGGACTCGATTACCTTGTTTAGCTTTGTTCTGCAGGTGACCAAAACAGAGTTAACACTGTTTTACATCAGTGTTAACAAAAACAACAAAAAGTAGCCCTAATGTATTGTGCCTTTAAGGAAGCAGAGTTTTTGTTTTGTCCTCCATGGTGTGTTTTTCTGAAATGGAAGAGACTTGGGCAGGTTATCCTGTCTTATAATTGGAGAGAGTCTAAAAATAGCAAAAAAGATGCCATTTTTCACTTAAAATAGAGAGGTCAGTGTATCTTTTGCTCATGGCAGAGAGGCATTCTCTGAAGAATCTCATTACAAAAGTTGCATAGCTGAAAGGTCACACAGACCATTCTTGTGCCATTCCTGTGCATCCTCAGTAACATGACTTTACATGGCTGCGTGTCTCAGGGGGAAAAGGGAACATTTCTCCTCCTCCACTTTCCATGCAGAACTTTACCAGATCAGAAGTAATTTTTGCTCTAATTATTCAAATTTCATAGCATGGGTAGGGTTGACATGATACAAAATTGTTTGCTCTTTTTAAGTAGCTCCTCCAACACTAAATACATACAGATCCATGACACAGGTAGTTAAGTAATAGGACACTCACGTGGAAAGCATCACTACCAGCAAGCTCAGCATGCTGTCCACTAATTGGTAAATAGAACAAAATTCAGTGAAGTTGTGCAAAAGAAGATGTGAAGGCGACAGAGGTAATGTTTTTATTTTTCTCACACTTAGCATTCCAAACTCTATATTGGAGCCAAACGGACTGCCAACCCTCCTCATATTTTTGCTGTTGCTGATATAGGATATCAGTCCATGGTGACATACAACTCAGATCAGGTAAAGATCAAGTATCATATTTATACCTTTTGCAGGCTGAGATATATGCAGTGAGCTCAAACTCATGCTCTTGTCCTCTACAGTGTATCGTTATTTCTGGAGAAAGTGGAGCTGGTAAGACACAAAGCGCCCATCTTCTTGTTCAGCAGCTCACTGTCCTGGGCAAGGTATGTTTCAAAGGGGATGTGCCTGTGAGGCTTTGATATCTGAGGCCTAATTGACTGATTGTAGAGACTGGCCACTGGTAATGGGCCTAGACTATAGTATATTTTTTGAAGAACTTCTATAAGGACAGACTGGAACATGGTGATGATCCACTTAGTGCTTCCTCCCTCCTAAACTAGGGTCACTTGGAAGTATTTCTGTGAGGAAGTACTCATTGAACTAAGGCCTGTGACTACTTCATCCTCTGATTGTCTGCAAGTCACCCAAACTGTACTAAATAAAATTATCTTCTTGCTTTTCACCTCCCTCCCCATTAAATTGCTGTGAGTGGGATATGGTTATTCTGGGAAGTGACCAACATTATTGACTGAATCAAATGCCATTTTTACGTTTCCCAAGTCAACTGCAAGCAAGATGGTCCATTTTTCTTGGTCAGTGTTATATATGGTACAGTGCAGCAATATGCAGATGCTAACATGCGTCCTAAAAGCAGACTGCCCATGTCAGGATGATGAAGCACATGAAATGATTAGCTGTGAAATGATTAGATTACTCTGTGTTAACACTTTCAACTGGCCATTTATTCTGCAGATTGCTATATTGTGACAGGTTTAATGGTATATCCATGCCTTTCTTTCCATACTGTTCATGCTAGAATGACTGGCTTGATGATGTGCCTTTTTATTCACAAGTATAGTAGATATCCACATCTGGGTCAGCTTGTGAAAGTCTGGTGTATCAAATGGTAGGTGTATATTAACAGAGGCACATTCAGTGGGAGAAAGAAGACTTCTAACAACTGATTGCATTGTGTTTTGATGCCTTCTTGAGCCTGCAGGAGCATGTCTCTGAGATATACACAAAGGTAGGGACCTGAGCATCTAAAGAGAAAAATTAATTGGTCAGTGTGATTGATAAAAACTCAAAGACTGCATTTGTTCACACTAGGTGAAATCTTTTTCCCTGTGAAATCATTTACCTTCCTGATTTGCTTACTCAGACGCACTGAAATGGGCACATGTGAGCTAGCTCTGAACCCCTTCTTTCACTTGCAGTTTCAGCAAAAATGAGAATATGATCTAACACTCCTGTAGGCATAGTTTAGAGTTGTTAGCCTGTTTCACAAGCACCTTCAGAACTATCGCCATGTATACTAATGAATTAAGGTACCAGATGTGAGATGTGCCTAACCTTGCTAGCAGTTGCACTTTGAAGTGTCTGTTGTCTATAACAAAGCTTTAAGAACATCAGAGGGATGGCAGAAAAAGTAATGAATGAATAATAGTTAATGTAACCCCATCAAGGTCATATGCATCAAGATAGACATGTAGAGGATTTCATTGTATTAGTTTTGCTCACTTACATGGGAAAGAAAGGGAGAGAGAAAGAAAGGGAGAAAGAGAAAAAGAAAGGGAGAAAGAGAGAAAGAAGGAAAAAAGGAAAGGAAGGAAGGAAGGAAAAAAATTCTGTTCAAACTGTTGTAAATCTGATATTAATTCTTAGGTCTAAAGGTGAATTTTAAAAATACATAGTAAAAGTCACACTTCAGGGGACTGACTGTAAGTGGAAAGAAACATTTAAGAATGGACGTACCGGGATCATTACTGATAACTTTCAGCGAAGTCTTTTTCGTAACTAGGCTAATAACAGGACTCTACAGGAGAAGATCCTCCAAGTGAATAACCTGGTAGAAGCATTTGGAAATGCAGGCACTATCATCAATGATAATTCCAGCAGATTTGGAAAATATTTGGAAATGAAATTCACTTGTGGTGGCACTGTAGTAGGAGCTCAGATTTCAGAGTATCTCCTCGAAAAATCCAGAGTTGTCCACCAGGCAGTGTAAGTATAAAATTATACTTACCTAGTTTGGAGTTTACAGGTAGGTCTGTAATTCAGGAAACTATCTTGGGACAAAACAGAAAGATGGAAAAGTACTGGGTTTTTTTGTTTTTTGTTTTGTTTTGTTTTTTCTTCACTAATGATATATGAATAGCTTATAAATCTGTAAGATAACTGAAAAATGCTTCCATATTTTCTTGTTTATTTTGTTACTTAAATTATAAAATTCTTTGTCAAAGTTTGAACCAAGATTTTAGCGCTAATACATATTTTGGATTAAATTCCTTTATGTTTCCTCTAGGGTTATAACTTCTGTTTGCAAAGTGCTCATTTTTAGTTTTAGGCCATCTAATACTGTTTTAAACATAGTGTTTTAAAAGTATTATGAACATGTGTATATCCTCTCTCATAGTTTGTGTATCATAATGCAAAATGATAGGTGGCATTATGGATGGAAATGACATTTCCAATTAATTTGAATTCTTGAAATGTATTTGCTATCCTAATATATAGCATATTCAGATAGAAATATTTTAGCAGCTCTATTTCTGTCATAATAGTATAAAATAGTAGACTTTAGGGTAAGGAATTTTTCACTGCTTTAAATTTTACCTCTTGCTGATCTCATGCTCATTTTTACTCATGTTGTAATTCTGCAAGACCTTGTTGTCTGTTCTACCTTTGTGGTATAAAAACATCTAAGTATCATTTAGAATGATTTAACAGACAGTTTAAAGTTAGAGACAATTTTATGAAATGCTGTTTTCCCCCATTTAAAGATAATCACAGAAACTTTTTTTAGAAAAAAAAGAGACCTAAGAAACCTTTCTCTTAACTTTTCATGGCTTTGTTCTGTTGCAGTCAGTTGATGTTTATATTTAGCCACATGCTAAGATAGGAAGTCAGCAAACCATTTAGGTGCCTCAGATGCTGTTTAGGTAGGTGTTTAAGTGTCTGAAATCACAAGAAAATACCACCAAGCTCTGTAGAGTGAGGACACCCTGGGAGGCTGAAGCATAAACTCCCAGGGGGCCTGAAGGCTGTTTGTGCACTGCAGAGCTCAGTGTCTTTGCTGAGCTAATCGTGTTGCTGGTCCGCACAGTTTCTGTCTTGCGCCAGAAGAGACTCTGATGTGAGAACATGATTCCCAAGCTCAGTTGGATAGTAGGAATGACAATGGCTTAAAGGACTCAGTGAGCACGTCATTCCAAACAGATCAGGAATGCACAGCTCTCTCATGGGCAGAAGCTTTTTAAAAAATCTGCAGGTTAAAATGCCCAAATAATCAGAGTGGCCAAGGCAGCACACAAGATCTGACCCGGTATCTACCAGTTGCAACGAAGGCTGCAACAGCCACACTACAGTACCAGCCAGACACCAGTACAGGCTGGGGACTGACCTTCTGGACAACAGCTCTGCAGAGAAAGGCCTGGGCGTCATGGTGGACGACAAGTTGACCATGAGGCAGCAGTGTGCCCTTGTGACCAAGAAGGTCAATGGGATCCTGGGGTGCATTAGGAAGAGTGTCTCCAGCAGGTCGAGGGAGGTGATCCTGCCCCTCTACTCAGCCCTGGTGAG
>NW_010576783.1:58964-96837 GCF_000705375.1 Tinamus guttatus
CTGTATGGGCGTCTCTTTAGCTGGATAGTCAATCGCATCAATACTTTACTGAAGCCTGACAAACATTTAAGGTAAAAGGAAACATTTCCAGAATTAAAAGGTATTTTCTGTGGGAATTACATATTACACGAGAGCATGAATTTTATTTAATTAAACTCCTCTGGTTTTCTCTGATAACATTCTCTTTTTTTTTCTGTTTTTCTTTTTCTCTGATATTTTTTCATTTTGACACCACCATTTAAAAAAGAAGTTTTTGTCTTGTTCATAGTATCCAGTGAAATTACAGTAGATGTTGATAGTACAGACATTTGCTATTTTTCTATGTGTTATTTACCTGGTTAGTCCGTTGTAAACTATATGTAACTGTTGAAATTACATATTAACTCTTTTTCCTTTTCCTCTTTCTATTTACTTCTAGTACTCATGGTCAACTCTTTACATTCATCTTTTGGTTATACAGGTTGAATTATGCTCTCGATTACAACTTTGTTGTTGCTTGTGCAGCTGTTGTTATGAAGTAAATATATGAAAACTGCTTCTAAACATATTTTCTGAGGCTAATGCCCACCCTGCACTTAAACACAGAGGGAAAAAATAGAGAAAGAAATACATGAACACCTGGGCTACAAGTTTTGTAGGTCCAAGTCCTCTCTGACTGCTAATAGAGCTATTTTCAATTGAATACTCACAGTGTTGGTGAGGAAGAGAAAAGTTCAACCTGACAGTCTCACTGTACAAAAAATGAGAAGTCTGACTTGTTTTTTTTTTTGTGGGAATAAAACATTTTAAAGCAGTTTATATTTTTAACATTTTTTTTTGTCACAAAATGTAATTTCCATATAAATACTTCGGCCTCTACAAAGTAAAGCATATTTTTCAAACTGACTTTTCAGAGGCTCAAGTGCCTCTTGAAATATATGCCTAATGTCTTATACTTCTTATGAAAAAATCAGTGTGTAGAGATAGCTCAAATGAGGTTTGTGGGTAGAAAGTTGGGGAGTTGTGGGGTTTTTTTTTAATTTCATTAATGTTAATGCCAGCCTCAGTTAGAAAAATGTGTCTTTGTGCTATTTTTTGTTTCAGCCAATAAGTAAACTATTAGTATTTTTTTCAAGTTGCAGAAATGATCACACAGCTCTCAAAATTCCTGAAGCTAAAATTTCAAGCTTAGTTTTTTGCTGGTAGTATTTTTTTTTGAATTTGACTAGTAGTGTAAATCCTACCATACTCCAGTACTTAAAGTTCTATGTTCATTCTCAGAATGTAATGTTCAAATAAACCATTTTAACTAACTGTTGCAGGGAAATAATATAAAGGAATAATGTTTAACCTCAGCAATCCTAATTGAAGGTACAATTGAGTAAAGCCTGTTTTATTACAAGACAACAAAAAGAACTGTATATTGTTCCTGAACTGTAGTCAGCTTTTTCCAACAGATTAATGACTAATACATATTAGTTTAAAAAGAAAATTGGAAATTCTCTATGATTGTCAGTTGACTTTGTCCTTATATGATTCGGTCTATCTGGTCTACAAATACAGTCATGTTTGAATTTATGTACAGTTACTGTACTTCAAATAAAAAATGATTGTCATTTTAAAAGAAATCTGGTTTAGCAAAATTCATTCTACTTAATTGCTTTATGGGCTTGGCCTACTACTTGCTCTATTGAAATAATAATGGAGCTAGTCGGTATAATATAGTTGAGATACAACAATAAAAGGTCTATTTAATCTTTGCAGTGGGAATGACGATGGTTTGAACATTGGAATTCTTGATATCTTTGGCTTTGAGAATTTCAAAAAAAATTCTTTTGAACAACTCTGTATCAACATTGCCAATGAACAGATTCAGTTCTACTTCAATCAACATGTCTTTGCTTGGGAACAGGTATGTTTTGAAAATTTTTATGAAGGTTAGTATCGCTGAACATTAAAAAATAAATAAATAAAAACTTGTCTCAAGAAACTACACTGTTCTTTCTCCATTGAAAATGGTAAACTGTAGCTTACAACAAATGATTTCTGAGAAAATATTAGGTGAAGTACTGCTGGATTGTTATTTCATGTAAAATGCCCACCTAAAATGTATTAAATTTGAAATATACAGTATCTAGGCAACAGAATACAGTAGTAATCAGTCTGATAAAAATGCAGTGTTGTTTTCTTGAAGAATAACAAGTGAGGCAAAGTATGCTTCTGCAATAAAAAAATATAAATGAATGGTAACATAATTTGTCAAGTATGGCATTCATAATAGCTTACTAATAAGCATAATGAAAACTGAAAATTCTCTGTTAAAAAATGGAAATCTTACTTATTTTGTTCTTATTCAGGAACTTGACCATCTAAGCTAAATAATGATGAATTTAATCTAAATAGTCGCATGTATACCAGAGAAAAGGACTAGAATTATAATTATAAAAGTTAATGAAATTCAAAGGGACAGTGAAAAACCTCAAAGAGTGATCATCTAAACTTTGCAAAGAGTTCCATAAAAAATACATTAATCATCTTTAAATTATCATCCAATAGTGTTACTTGAAAAAATAACGTCTGTGGAAAAACAAATAAAAAAGAAATTTACTGAAAATAGAAATATTTCAGAATGCTGTACGACCAGGACATCAACATTCAAATTTTCTCTGCTTTCTTGAAATTATTATTTTTTGAGTACCATGGACCAAAATCTTTCTAAATACTATTTTTAATTTTTAGTAGGAAAAATGTATTTAGTCAGTTTTAATCACTACTTGTTTTAATGATGAAACAGATACAAGTTTGGAATGTGTCGGTATGTAACTGTACACATGCACATATTAGTCTCGAGTTGTGAAATGGAAAATACTATTAAATGGTCAGCATATTTTATTATTCCCAATTATTTCAGGAAATGCTGTCTTACAGTCCTTGGTCTTGCAGTTGATTTTTGCAGATTCAAGGTGGAGATTTCTCAGTCACAAATCCTTCTTTTTCCTTAATACTATCATAAGAGTAAGAGAGAAATTAGCTTCCACTGCTGTAATTACTTAGGTGTCTTTTTTTCCTAAGTACATAAATTCACATAAAAAGGGCATTTGCCTATTTTTCTTCCATACTTTCTTTATGTCTCTGTAATTTTCAAACAAGGTTACTGATCTTTGTATCTTATACCTCCCTTGGAATATATGATCCTTATGACTTCAGCCAGTTTCTTTGGTGGACTAGTAGGAAAAGGAAAGACATTTGCCCTCTGGGCTTCATGTAAACATCGCATTCCCTAATTTTATTGTCGTGAACCATGTGCTTCATTCAAATCATAGACCATAATTCTAAGACTTGTTCTTAAACTGCTCATTCTTCTGATGTTTGTACACACATTCACATTCATATTTCATTCATACCAATTTTTCTATTCCTTTAGCCAATATTCTTGTAGCCATATCAATTACAACGGTATACATCCTGTCTATAATACCCAAGATGCCTGTTTTTAATTTATATGACACCACTACACCAGATTTTATCAAACTTCTTTATATTATCTTGTAGCACTCTTTGAAGATAGTACTACAGCAGTTTAAAATGAGCAATCTGGATTAAGTTCGTGCAAGTGTTGGTGTAAATTCGCACTGTTTCCGTACTAGGAAAGGACAAATGTATTCTTCATTACAACCCAAAGGCACAGGATGATTTGCAATATGATTTGTAGTCATTATAGGACATCACTTTTCCCTTGTCTGGAATATTTTGTTCCAGATTTAAGTCCTAAAAAGGATCTTTGAGGAAGGAGATAGTATCACCATCTTGTGTATTCATTGCAAGGATTTTTAAAATAAGCGCTAAGAGCATATTTTAATTATTAATATAGATCCTCCCTGCAGGCAAATAAAATACAGCTATTTGCATAAAATATAAAATACCATTCTAAATTTTATGTGCATGGGAAAAAAAAAAGAAATACAGTTTTTTAATGGTTGAAATTAAAAGTTCAGGAGCTCGTTATTCTTGTTCGTATTTATATCTATTATTTAAAAATCAACCAATAGGGCACCCTCAGTCTCACCAGGGACTGCCAGACTTTACGCTCACACAGGAGTTTGTAGCTTTCGTACTGAGAGATAGGAGTTAGATTAGAAGTCTGATGTCAGCAGTCACTCAGTAGCCTCTGCACTGACTTTTCATTAGTCCAAGCTGACTGTCATACAGATAATGTCATAGACATGTCTGATTCCTCAGTGCTATCTCAGGAATCTTAAACATGACACTGCATTGCACCCTGCAGATCTGCCCAAGGAAGTTCAGGACAAAGTGTTCTTCAGATTGAGATTTTTTTTTTCTTTCTCAAAAGAGAAGAAGTAAAACTTTTAAATGCATTATTTGTTCTTTCTCTGTTTCCTTTAATTCAATGCCATACAGCATCAATGTAGATAAAAGTTGACATACCACTAGTGAGTCAAGGCTAAAGTCAGTTGATCATAGTCTAGTTTTCAATTAACCCATGTCAATCTAATATATAGTAACTATAGAACAAAGGGAAGCAAATCGTTTTTTGGCAACTTGACCCAGGGAGACAAATTAAGTGAATTCATAAGTGTTTTATGTCTCACATTTTTGCAAATGGCTTTGCCAATGGCACTGCCTGGTAAGTAGTGGATATGTCAGCGTCTTCCTTCCACTGGTTTGTTCCAAAACTGTTTATAGTATCCAGTTCTTATCTCAAGCGGTTTTGAAGGTCAGCATCAATACATACACTTGAGTTTAAGGTTCTCTTCCTGGATATGTTAGGAACTCATAGCAAAGCAAAAGAAGGTCTTGCAGATTTCCTGCTAGTAAGAGAGCCCATTTCTTAATCGTTGGAGACTCTGTCCATTTCCTAGGGTTTTTGAAGGAAGAATGTGCAAATTGGAATAATTGCTATTAAAAGGAACTTTTTTTCTCTTCAGTTGTAGCTTTTTTAATTCTTTGCAGAAAGTGACTCAGGCTCGCTCATGGACAATGCAGTTACACTTGCAGCTCAGTTCAGTATCAGAAAGCGTAGGAGCAGAGGAAAAAGCAAAAAACATTCACAGCTTTGCTTTCCTGGGGAGTTTTGCTTTCCTGAGCTAAAAATATAGCCTCAGAAGCGATGGGGATAATAGATTAGGGAAGCAGCCAGTGATCCAAAGTTTTGGTGTTTAGAGCATTCCCTAAGCAGCCCCTTTTAAGAGCTATATTACCACTTAAAGCTGCTCTTTAAATGGGAAAATTGCAAAGAGCGCTCCCTCAGTATCCATCAGGAATGAGCACCCTGGGCATAGCTGCCTTAACAGAATTAATAATGTATTGAAGTGAACAGATATAGTGGCTCAATAAATGATGCTCATACCAAAAATACGATGTACGGTACCATTCCCTCTTTCTGTATTTTTCAAAGGCAAGGCAGGATAAAATGTACTAATCTAAGGTGTTAAGTGATGCCAGCAACTCATGAATTAGACTAGAGGCTTGGATGTGTCGTTACAGTCGCTGGTTTCACTCTGGCACAGCTGTAGATAATTCTGTCTCCTCTCTTGTACAAGTGAAATCAAATGTAACCAGCTAGCCCAGGTGGAAGGGGAGTGATGGAGGACCTGCTGTCTCCCATGTTGCACTTACTATGTAAACCTGTGGCACTCGCAGACTTTTTTAGAATTTTTAAAAATGAAAAAGAACAAAAGTCCATTTTTTCCTACCACCCCGAGCCAGCCATAGGTTGTGCTGCAAATCTCTATATGCAGACAGACGAGCACATCATCTCACGCAAAAGGCTCTAGAGCCCTTCCTGTGTTCGTGGTATGATAAAGAATCAAACATACTTCTTTTTGTTTCCTAAATAAATTTAAAAAAAAAAACAGTATTCCTTGTTGAAATAAAATGTTTGGTGTTTTTATGTCCTGTATGCTATGCAGTGTCTTACAAGACACTATGCAAAAATGCTGGATAAAAACTGAGGACAGGTCTTACCTCTGAGCTTCTCAACCTGATCTCTAACATGGACATACTAATTCTGAACAAACTTTTTAATGTACTTTTAGATCCACTGATCTAAGAAAAAGTGCCATTGTTACTCATGTTATCATCTGCGTTATTAGTCTTTGTTGCACTGATGCAGTAAATGAGAGAACTGTAATATATGGAGAAAATAGCATCTGGTTTCCCTAAGGAAGAGTTTGTTTTTCTTCTTTAGGTAGCCGTAGGTCTTTGATTATCAGACAGCCAGGGTGAGAAATGCTTTTTGTTTCTCCTTTTGTTTCCTACCAACTAATGCTGAAAATGGTCTACCGGGAATGATGTTCACAAGAATTGTTCACTATTCAAAAATCCTTTATATGAATGTTATTCATAGCATTCACTGCCTCTATTGTACTCTTAATGTGGTTGTTCTGGGTTTTAATTGTCTTTTCAAAGTTAGTGATATATACAATATGTGCCAAAAATGTGGAGAACAGACAGAAAAATAGGTTCACATAGGGAGCCTTCTGGTTGTTGTAATAAGGTTTCATGAGGAATATAATTACTTTCCCCTTCATGCATATACTTCTTTAGTCAAAAAATATATATGGCCCAGAGCTGTATTTGCAGAATGAATACAAGACAATAGATGGTGTTTTGACATTACAGAGAATACTCAGGGCTATACTTTGAAATTTCTTCTTGCTGAAAATACAGAGTATATTCTTTTTTCTTTTAAATGATATTAAAAGTCAGTGTTTGTGCAAATGGTATCACTGTTCGCTATCACTAAACCTATGGTGTGGTTTTGTTCCTGAGCGGGCTGCTTTTTAGCACTGGTCAATCTAGGATACATAGCATCAGATATGCAGTATTTTACATGTTGAGGTTAGGGAGATAACCTACCCGTAGGCATTCAGCCATACCTGTGGGGATATATTCCAGCTGACAGTATTCATGTGGTCTGCTTCTGCACAAGGCTAATTTTGTAGTGATAACTGGAAAGACTGTTCCTGTTTTGTAATGAGAAATAAGAATCTGGAATTAAATTCATCCTTTGGGTGACTATGTAGATTAAAATGTGATACAATACTTAATTTGACCATTTTACAATGAAATCTGGTAATTTTTCTGAATCTAGACGGGTTATATCTAAATCTTGTAAGAATTACATCATATAATTTGCTTGAATCAAATAAAACATTTTAATCTTGTAATGGATTTTCCCACACCACGCAAATTTTAAAGGACCAAGAGGAGGCAGGACAATTCATTCAGCACCACTGTCCTTTGAGCCAGTATTTTTTAAGTTTAGAGTCCAAAATTAACAAAGCATACAAGCTCCAGCTACCAATTTGGCTCATAATTTTGGTTTCATAAACAAAAGTTGGAGCTAAAACACTCTTTTGGATCTCAGCCTGGCCCAATGTTTCAACAATTACTGTGTTGCCACAGCTATTGTAGGCTGCTTTGTCATACACAGAGGTTGAGGGTGTCTAGAGCTTCCATGGGCATAGTCTGCATGTGGCATGAGGCTCATGGTGCTTGTTAGAGCAGACAGGAGGGCCAAGGTAGTGAATGAAGTCTTAACTACTTTAGATTCCATATAGCCAGTGGAAACAAGAAGACACATTTCTCTCTTCATGGACTGTCAATCACTTCTTTCCTGTGTCTGTAGTTAAATGAAGTGAATGCTGGGACAAGCTTTTGTTAGGTTAACATAAAGCAAAGCACAACTTTAGCAGCATTCAGTCCTGTCCCCAGAGGAAGCGTTCTGCTTATATGTAAGGCAGTGCTGTAAATTAATTCTCTGCCAACTCCATAATCTGCAAGTAGCAGGGTCCACATAGTCAGCATTTCTATTTCTCTTCTGTAGTTCTGCCATTACAAGTTAAAAATGTGGTGTAAATATCAAAGATACTGAGATTGGAAACTGGTATTTTTGTTGTTAGTGTCGGAAGGTTGCTACTTTGGGGGTTAAATACTTGCAATGTCTATTTTACATTCATCTTGACAACTTAATCTTCTACTTAAAGCTGAAAAAGGTTACTTCTGAGTAAGTCTCCAGAGCTTCCATTTAAAGTAGAGAGGCATCATACCACATTCCCAGCAAAATGCCATTACTTTTTTTAGTAAGCATGAAGATAATTTCCTAATGCTTTTAATAATTCTTTGTTAGTAAGTGAAAGCAGTTTGCACAAGCAATTTTGATCAGCAAAAGACACCGTGTGATACTGAGATGAGATGAGTGCCCAAATTTCAGTACTCAGTCATTTCTTTTGACATCTGCCCAAATATCAGTACTCAGTCATTTCTTTTGACATCCCAACTATAGGAACACTCTCTTGTAGATTATGTTTTAGAATTTCAATGAGCCACTGTTAGTTTAAGGAGCTTTCTTGTCATAAAACGTCACTGGGGATTACAGCATCCTATAGCTGATTCAGTTTATTAATTCAAATAAGATCTATTTCATTACAGTTTCATGATGTGCATCATGAAGGTTTCTCTTCTTACTTCATAATGCAATGATTGGAGACCAGCATTGCATAAGAGTATGTAACATGGTATCTTTTTTTTTCTGAGTCATCCATCATTGTGGTGTCTGGAAGGCTTGGTTATCAGCCCTCCTCCAGGAGCCCGCAGCCAGTGATGAAATGAACCCCTTCCCTATCCTGCCAGGCACATGTTAGCATTGCAGGGACTGTCAGCACTGACATGCCGTTTAGTGGCCCTGATCCTGGTCACCAAAGACTGAATGGTCACATAGCTTCAGGGCTGGAAGGTCAGGCCCTGCGTGCTGGCAGCATAGGGAAGGGCAGCATGCATCACTGTTGCGGTGCAGCTACAGGAGAGCTCGTCTTTCAGTGTGCTTAGCCTGCTTTTCTCACAAGCATTTACAGTTTGAAGAAATTAATCGCTTGATGTGTTGTCTGTGAGAGCTTGTTTGAGCATGAAAACACTCACTGCTTTCTGATATGTCTTTTCCTACTCCTAAGTGTCCTCGATAATCTTAAGCCGTAACAGCTGGCTTCATGAATGAAACATCTGTGTGTCAGTAGAGTTAGAGCCCTCAGCAAAGCTGCCCCTCTGGTATTATCTTTGGGAGATAACACAGACTCATTCCCTTCCTGCCACCAGCTCCTACAGATACATAATTAGCTTCTTGCCTATATCAGTGGTGCATTTATTGCTCTCTTGTCTTGCCCTGCTATTCAGGTCATTGATTATAGTTAAAAGCAAAACTGCACCTGTCCACTGCTCCAGGGGAGACATAGGTAGACATTTTGTGTGCCTGAGATGGGAGCCTCTATGGGATTGTAAGAAAAATTCTTACCGCTTACTCCATGTATACGCACATAGACTAAGTCATAGTCTATCCATAGAGTTGAGAGTGGCTTGAAAAATTATGTAAATCTGGATAGTGGAAAGGTTTAGGTATATATTTTGTGTTCTTTTTCAAATGGATGAGCAATATATTTATTTGGCCCTCTATTTCCAGGAAAAATGTTATGGTGTTTTTCTTATGATTTTTGGCTTTCTTTAGCTTAAAAATCTAAGAATATGTGCTTTTCTGTTGTATGCAATTAACTGCTTTCCCAAACACACACTTTCTTGCTTTCATCACTCGTCCATGACTTTCATTCAGATTCAAGTGATGCATACGGAGAAGTCTTCCTGAGTTAGAGGTCTTTGAACTTATATTAGCTATCAAACGTATTTATGAGTCTCTATTAACAGTGAATTTAGGGTGATACAAGTGTGATGTAACATCATATATTAATACAACACTCTTATGAGTAGAAAAATATAAAAGAGTTTATCCTTTGGAAGGAAGATGCAGGGAGCAGCCTGCACAGGACTAAAGGCAGCTGTGGAATATATGGGAGCACTGGGCAGTGGGTAACTGCTATTGCCTTACATAACCCAGGCAAAAATCACGGAGAGGTTGCAGCCCTTATATCCTACTTCTCTTGTTAAATCCGCACTTGCCTCTGCCTTGCTGAAGGATTAAAGAAAGTCATTTTCATATTCCTCTTTTTTTCTTTTTTTTTTAATTCTGGTATATTCATTCAAAGCATCTTTACCAAATACACCACAAGAAGAACTTACATATCCAAAGGCAAATTAAAATGTGTAGTTCAGCACTGTGATACATTCAAACTAACATTTGTTCTTGCAAAACTGTGATGTTTTTAGCCTCTTAGCATAGTTTCTTTAATATAGCTTTAATTTTGTACAGTTGACAGTTTGTGAAGTGGTTCTTTGTACGTGTGCCCTTTGTTAATTTGTTTGTTACAGAATGAATATCTATATGAAGGTGTTGATGCCAGAGTTATAGAATATGAGGACAACAGGCCCCTCTTAGATATGTTCCTGCAGAAACCTATGGGTTTATTGTCCCTACTAGATGAGGAAAGTCGATTCCCACAAGCAACAGATCAGACGCTTGTAGGTAAGTATATAATTTCGTTCATAACACTACAGAATGTCTTGATTTCTGGTTTAATGAATTCAGTTTAGGGTATATGCTAGTTGTGATTTCAGTGAGCCTATATTGCAGCTTCACAATACATTTCAGGGAGGAATGGTTATGTTCTTGTAGCTGATACAAGAAACATGCACATACAAGAATACAAATGAACTCAGCTGCTGATCCAGCTTTTGAACTGTCTTACCCGCAGGAATTTTTAGCTGCAAGGCTTGAAAAACAGGGATCAAACTGAGTTAAAGTTCTGGGTGCATATGCCAGCAACATTGCTTTCAAAGCTGAATTATGTTCAGCTGCAATATTTTTGTTGGACCTTCTAAGCAAGACTTTAGGGACTCTGTAAAGGTAATGACTATGAACCTGAACTCAGTGCCTTTCAGCAAATCATGTTTCTCTGTTTTTCTACACATAAAGTAAAACTAGAACACCTAAATATGTTATAATTTAAATCCTGAATATTTAATTGCTGCTGAGGTAGTCTCAGTTACAGCTGATTTAATTATTTTAATAGGATTTCTCTGTGGAAGAATCCTTTTTTACTTATTTTGAAATGTGCAAAGTGATAAATTAGGATTTTAAGCAACATGCAGTCACAAAGCAAATAACAGTGACAGTAAGAAAGTTCTTTATGTCCATGCTACAGCAGTTATATGAGTTTGTTGTCTGCGGAGCCTCATATTATGTAGGCTCTGAAACTGATCACCTCAACCAATAACAAAATATTTTCTTACAATTGCCAAGTTTGATAGGAAGGGTTACTTCCATGATTTATACGTGAAGACCAAAAGTTTAGAAAAGCAGATGATTTTTAAGATAACTCATTAAAAAAAAAAAAAGTTACTGATTCAAGAGCATCTTTATTCCCCATATTGTGCCTTTTATTTCAAGACCATCATGGTACCTTTCTTCTAAAAACCATCAGAGTCTGTTTTGTGGTACTGCATTTGTATGAGAAACCAGGTAATATTCTTAGAGGGATTCAGTTTCAGAGCACAATTATATAGAGTGATGCCAGTAAGATGAACTATATTTTTCCTTTCAGAAAAATTTGAAGATAATTTGAAGTCAAAATATTTTTGGAGACCCAAAAGGGTAGATCTAACCTTTGGGATTTATCATTATGCAGGAAAGGTAAGAGACCCGGTAATATTTGTTGAGGTTTGTGCAATCATAGGGCTGGAAGGGAATGCAAGAGGTCAGTTACTGCAGGGTTGGTTCCCAGTGTTCGTCTATTCAGATCTGACATGAAAAGTTTGACAGTGCCACGCACCTCAAAAGTAAATTGAAAAGTTGTTTTCTCTCACACAAAAAAAGTAATGGAGCATGTATTTTTTTAAATGTCACCTTGTAAATAAACTGACTGTATTGCCATAGAACCAAAAACAATGATTATATAATGCATCCTGTGCCCCTCCGCCTAGTTCCATAAAGCCTTGTGCCAGGTGGCCACTGCTCCAAACCAGACCTATTCTTCCTGTCTTTTACCACAAGCCTAACCTCCTGCCATAGCTCTCAGCTCATTTCCTTGTCACCTTGTCTTCTTCTTTTAGTCAGCAGCCTTGCCCTACTGTACTGGGTATTTTGCCTTCACAAACTCAGGAGGATGTAGCAGCTGCTGTTGCATTAAGGCAAGATCCTGCTACTCAGCTGTGTCCTGTTTCTGACTTGTGGAAACAGGAGTTCCCAGCATCTTTGGATCTTTTTGAAGGAGTATGGAGTGGGCATTGCTGTTTCACACAGGAAACTAAGTTGTGCCTGTGCGGTTCTGCAGCAGCTGGTCTGGAAAGGGGCAAGATGCCACCTGTCTGTGATGGATGGTAACTTGCCCCTGTACAAGAGAGTCAGCTATGGAAGTGCTAATTCCTCAGAACCTCATCTCCAACTGATTACATTTCACAAATGTGGGCATGTCTCACTGCTGAGAAGCAAGCAGCCAGCTCTGCCTTCTTGGTATCAACCTCTGTATCATATGAAATCTTCTGCTGTAATTAATACAGAGATCTCTAGGAAGAGATAGTAAGTCCTGTGCCTATTACAGCACAGTCCAAATGGGCCAAAAAAACTTCACAATCACATGGGTAATCCTGTGTGATATAGCTGAAAGTAAGTACATTGTTAATTGTGCATTAACACCTGTATTGGTGTAGTGGGGTACTGTAGCACCCTTCTTCTTGTGATAAATGTACCCCAGCTAAAGGTATTGTTAACAGATCTGCACTAGTTTTTCCCTGATGTTTCAAGCTACTTTAGGGTAATAAATTTGTTCTTAGTGATCTGCATCATAATGGGTCTTAGTATGAAAAAGTTAAAACTTTTGGTGACCAAAAAAAAAGACAGAAAGCTGGAGTAAGCCTCATGGCTGAAAAAGAAAAAAAATGTCTTTTGATATATTACAAGCCAGAGTGCTTAAATCTACAGTTACATTTCAAAAGCCCAGAAGATGACTAATTGCACTTTTTAAACAGGTTCTATACAATGCGAGTGGATTCCTAGCCAAAAACAGAGATACTCTGCCAGCTGATATTGTGCTGCTACTCCGATCATCTGAAAACAATCTGATACGACAGTTAGTAACCCATCCTCTTACAAAAACAGGTATTGCTGTTGTGGTAATCCTTCTGTTCTCCTCCTCTAGCCTTTGTGCTGACCACTGCTGGATTTCATATGACCATTTATTGATGATATTATACACTTTGTGGCTTAACTTTCCAACCCTAGAATCTATACAGAATGGAGCCCCTGCCACCTCAAGCTGCAGGGGAGGGATTGGTGTGATCAAGTGCAAAGGAAGTGGTAGAGGCTCCTTTCAGGGTCCCCTCTTCAGGTTAGGGGAACGGGACAGGGACTGGAGTGCATCACTTGAGCTGAGGACTGAGCAAAAAGTTTCAGGTAAGACACTGACTCTTTTTGGATGGGACATATGCAAGTTGCCTGTTTTGTTTCAGTGCAGTTTTTCTCTGTAGTAGGAGAGTATCAAGGCTGGAGCACCTAACATATAATGGATAGAGCAAGGACCCTTTTTGTTTTTTTGTTTGCTATTCTCACAGTTCTATACAGCAGGAAAATGATGGGATCCTAGTAGTGAGCTGGGCCCGAGTTTGGAATGGAGGACTTAAGTTTTTCCCTTCCTCAGATTCTTAAGGGGAGAGAAAGAAAGTGACTGGTTCTACTGAAATTATTCTTAACTAAAGTTGTGCCTTTGTTGAGTCAGGTTCCTTGCAGTTTCCTATCTGCCTTTTTAGGTCGGTGGGTAAATCTGCTTATAATGAGAAAATCTAGGTGGCAGACATGGTTTGTGTCATCTCTTGAAATTCTGCCACCATTTGTTTCCTCTCTTGGAATTCTACCTCAGGCTAATTAGTTCCCTAGTAACTAAGTAGTACAGTAGCACAGTGTAGCTGAAACACTACTGTAAGACTGTCCATTCTGATTAATAGTTGGTATGCCTCCCTTGGACAATTTTGATCCATAATAGCTAGGATTCTCCCAGAAGTGCCTAGGTGCATTTCGGGAGAGAATGGTTTCCATTGACCTGTGTGGAAAACATCTAGACATCACTATTTTTACTGGGAGATTAAAAGAGGTGGAAAATACAAAATTTAGCTGTATGGACTTGAGTCACGGTAGGCTGCTTACCCTCAGGGCCAGAGAAGGGTGCTAGCTCATTTTATTAGCTAATATGTGTGTAGCCATAGAGATTGATTACCATTTATACTATTTTATAGTAATTTATACCATTTATAAATGGAATTAGTAAAGAAAGACTTAAAAGTGGAAGCAATTTTAATTTGTCCTCATTTTAAGCCATAATTTCTAACTAGTCTAGTACAATGCCATTTAGAGTATGAATGCTATAAGATACATCTTTTTTAATTTTTGCGGAGGTGTACTTATTTATTTTTTTGCTTTAGGATATGACATAAGTGGTGAAGGAGAAAAATACAGCCCATGTTTCATCTTCATGGAACTTCTTCAGAGCTCATTCCATCCCAAGGGTGAAAGGGGAAATAAGGACACACCCAGGAAAAGCCAGCAACCTTTATAGACAAATGGTTCCACTGGGGGCTTGAATAATGTGGTTCTGTATAGTATAAATGAGATCTAAGCATTTTGGTAGGTTGCTTTCTTTCATCTCTTGCAGGTAACCTGGCTCACACTAAAAGCAAAACTACTATCAGTTACCAAATGTGGACCCCCCAGAAATCAATCAGTCGTACTAAGGTAAGAAAATTGATTTCATGCTTCTGCGTTGAACCCTAATTTATACTAGAAAGGCAATACTGTTATTGCTACTAAAAGTAAGCAAGTAACCCCTTCCTTGGTTTTTCTCCCTCTCCTATTTTCTCTTCTGTTTAGCTGGATATCTTTGTGTTGTGCAATTCATATTCCTTCCGCGAGGTAAAAAATTAACATTTCCCTTCTTTCTGGCTGTAGTTTTATAACAATGTCAGAAAAAAAAATCCTAATGGTATTGTGGTAGAAAAAAGAGAGATTATAATATTGGTGTGAAGTACAATCATGTTCCATAGAGAACTACCAAAATAACAGTGGTGCTGAAATTACAGACAGGACCTCAGACATTGCCTCAGGCCATGCCAGGTTATTTGTGGCTGCTATGTAGATGTTCAGTTATCGAATTGTGTCCTGTGTGTGGGTGTTTGCATATTGTGTAGCAAAGTAATGCACTGTACTGGCGTAACAATTTTGTGCTAGTGATCATGCAGTGACTTTGCAGTTTAGAGTACTTTTTTTTTTAATTAATGGTGTTTTCTAAGGGGATTTTTTTTCTGTGATGTTGGAAAGGGCACTTCAGCCTCAGTAGAAATAAGAGATGTCATTTTCTTTCTTGATCTGTATAGAATGAAACTGGAGATACCGGACATCATCCAAGAGAGACAACCAGTATGAAAACACAGACAGTCGCTTCTTATTTTAGAGTAAGTTATCAGGTTTTTTTTTTCTAGAGAAGAATGAATTCCTTCACCTTTAAAACCTACCTGTCCTTCTGTTCGGGCACTTACGCTCAACAGAAATCCATTTAGAGTTTGCGAACTGCATTTATGATACAACAGTCCATGTAATAGATCTAGAGGAAACTGTTTTGCTCCACTAGAGTCTGTTACGCAATGACATTTCTCTGATGGTGGTGCAGAATGGTCAATACTACCCTTCACTTTTATGTACTTGCTTTTCCCAAAGGGAGATAAAGAGAGGTAGGATATTGGTGGTGTGGCATTTCTTTAAGAGTTCTGGAAGCAAGAAACCAAAGTATATTTAGAACAGGAGCTCCATAAGGAAGGTGGTCCCCAATCTAGAGGCTGTTCTGAGTCAATCCCTATGGCTCTTCTTCAGCGGTCCTCTTTGCTTTCCCTAGCACTGGCTGTGTGCTTGGTCCTGCCTTACAAAATAGCTGTGAAGAACATTCTTCTCTCTGCAGTGAGGCAGAGAGTTGCTTAATGCAGCTCAATTCTGAATTTCCAACTCTCATTGACCCCTATCTTCCAATTCAGACAATGTCTTTGCTTCAGAACAAATATATCACCAGATGCTCCAAGTGAGCTTAATTTTATTTTCACTTTCTAGCTATTATTTTATGTGATGGAAACCCCTGTCCAGATCCCTTTAGCTAATGTTCTTAATGAAGGATTCACCCTCAACCTCACTGGTTCACTCATATGCAGAAATCTATGGGTGACTGAGAAAAGCATTTGCTACTGCAGACCAGGTGGTTAAAAAATGGATCCGTTATCCTGTCCTGCTTGTGTTCCATTGCCACAGCAGTGAAAGAACTAATTAAACACTTTGCTGCATGCTGCAGCGTCTGTCCATAATGGAATTGCACATTTTAATAGGAAACATATGGCCCCTGACGTTCTACACTAGCTTCATGTGTCTAGCCTACTGCTGAACTGCATTACCTCCTGGCTGCTTCTTTGTGTTGAGTCAGGTTGAATCTTGAGGAATGAGTCTCTTCTTTTGTATTTTAATAAGATCCTTCCACAAAGCAATTTTACAAAACATGTCAAGATTACTTGTAACCAAATTCACCTCAGTTGTTATGGAGTTACAAATTTGCTTCTGCTAGTCTGGTACCCTGGTGAGGTAGGAAAAATGCAGCTTTTGAATTGTGATGTTGTGTATTTCAAGTTTGTCCTCTTTGAAGGTTTTCTCCTGGCAAGGCAGCTCTAGTATCACCATCAGCCTATATAATGTACAGGATTTCCTGAACCAAAGCAGTTTGAGCAGACCCTCTTCTGGGTTGACTTTGCTTTTCTGCAGGCTAGGATGATAATATTTACTGCCTTATTGCTCTTCAAGTTCCCATCCTTAGACTGATGATTTACTCTCTTGATGAATGGGGCAAATATGTGACAGCAGAAGGGAAAAAAAAAAAAAAACAGAAGCAAAAATTGTAAGGAGAATTTTGGTCTCATGTTAATCCAGCTGATACAGCTGGGAAAAAATGGAGAACTTTCAGGGACATGGTCCTTTCATCAGATCTGACTGCATTTGACAGTAACACTGTTACTAACACAGTTGAGTCACTTATGCACACTCCAATCCAGATGTGATTGCATAAAACACTTATTGCTTCCCAGTCTTCAGTATTGGGCATAAAATGTGTATTCATGTATGTGTGTGTTTTCAGCAACAGGAGAATGAGGGGTATGTTGTCTAAAATATTCCTCATTTAACCCTTCCGATTTCTGCATTGGAACTAAGAATGCACCATGCTTCCAGCTGCTAAATGTACTACTTGTTATGAACCAGTGTGGCAGACCCAGCGTAGCAGCTGATGTTAAGCTAGGTAATCATCAAGGGAACTTTTAAAAAATAGATCGTTTTTTAAAGCTGTACAAAAAGATAATGCTGCTTCCAAATCAAAGCCGGTGTTCAATAATTGTCAGTACTCTAATATTTTGTAAATTATTAGAGGTTGTGAGATGTACTGGGTGGAATTTGGTCCCCAATCCATCTAGTCCAGTCAGTGTTTCTCTCAAGTAGTATGTACGCTGTTACATAGATACCAGATCACAGCTATAATTGCTGTTGGGCCATTTACTTCCTTCACTGTTGAAGTATCACCCCAACTGAAGTGCAAATGGGTACAAGGTTCTGCTCATGTTAAATAAAACTTCAGATACATGTGGACTTACATGCATGCTTTATAAATATCCAGGTGGCAAATATTTTATGACTTTCTTTCAGTACTCTCTGATGGACTTGTTATCCAAAATGGTCGTGGGCCAGCCTCATTTCGTCAGGTGCATCAAGCCAAACAACGACAGGCAGGCAAACAAGTTTGATAAAGAAAAAGTGTTGGTTCAGCTGCGTTACACAGGAATTCTGGAGACAGCAAGAATTCGAAGACAGGGTTATTCACATCGTATACTCTTTGCCAACTTTATAAAACGGTACGTTGGTGCCTCTTCTCTGTTTTCTTTGTTGCTCAGTGTTTGCAGAGCACCAGCATTGCCTTTGGGATAATATCTAAAGAAAAAAATACAAAAACATTTTCTGTGGCAAACATTACAAATGAATGAGGAAGAGAAAGTAGTTCAGGCACGGGATTAGTGACCCCTTTTGAACTGATGGGGAAAGATGAGGCATCTCAGGATGATCGTTTCAGGCTCCCTGTGCATTTGGGTAAGAATTGCCTCGTTTAGAAATGGGGGATAGAAATGCAACGCTACAAATTAAAGCAAATAATTTGGAGCAAGAGCCTCCAAGGAGCACCACAATTAATCTAGCACTGTTCAGCACAGTGCAGCATCTGGTTCTCCAGGGGCAGATGATAATTTAGGCTAATTGCTAATTTAAGGCTGAGAAGTTCATTAAGAGCATAGTTCTGTTTAAAATATAATTTCTAAATATTAGTCATTTCTTAAGAAGAGTAATAAACTTGCTATGATGTTATAACCTCTTTAACTACCTCTTCCTCTTTCACCTCCAAAAATTAGTATTGATCACTTAAACTGTATTTCTCTTTTACAAACAAAACTCAACATTTGTCTGTAGCAGAACTTTGAGTTATGGAACAGAAATCAAAATTGGGAAGAAGTGGCATCCATTCAGACAAAAGCTCTTAAAAGTAGTGGTGCATGGGAAACAGGGAGCTAGCAGCCCAGTGCTCTGGATGGGGAAGGAAGGGAAGAAAAGTGGTAGCTTTATGGCAATATGTCTGGAAAGAGAGCTGATGGAACTATTACAATTTCAGAAAAATGCTTCAAGGGAAAATACAGCTATCAGTTATCAGGATGTGTTCTGGCTTTTGGTTGCTGCTTTCTATCAAAATTTGTAATGTTCAGGTAAAAGAGAGGAACATAATGGGGAAGCTCTGTAGAGAGTGTGCCCCCGACTGCCCTGAGCCTGTGCAGATCTCCAACACTGAGAATATGACGCCCACACAAAAAGGAGTCTTAGTTAATACCCATATTCCTGTCTTTTTTTGTCCTTTTATTTTTTTTAATAATTGAAAATTATAAGTAGACCTGGAATAATGGCAGATTTGTTTTGTTAGAATGAAAATATGACAATACATTGTGTAGTTAAAAAAAAAATGTAGCTGCAGGACTTGGAAATGATAAAGCAGGAATTAGCATTGTCTATCTTCTTATTAGCTTATAAGGAAATTTGCTCTCATTTAATGTCTGTAGCATCCCAGCTTTGTGTATGTAGGCTGAGTAAATAAATAAATTAAAAAAAAAAAAAAGAATACAGTATCACGAAGTACCTGTAATGGTATTTATGTAATTTTGCTGAGTAAAAAAAAAAAGAAAAAAAAGGGGGTAAGTAGGATCAATTTTAGAAAGTCCTGGAATGCACAAGAACTGTCCTACCCACTAGCTGTGTTGGGATGTTATGGGTGATTTTTATGTATCACAGAACATATATGAATTCAGTGAGCATACCCATTTTCTGTCTCATCATGGTTGCGAATATACCTGTTCATGCATTGTTTCTGTGGAAACTGAATCCTACTGTTGCCATCAATACTCTCCTTTTTGACCTAACTGATTTTCCAAAGTCTGTATGTGCATCTTGACCTATTTTTCCAGTTAAAGTTAGTTCTGAGAAATTGCTCTGCTAAATTAAATGCTTACATATTATGACATAACTGCTCATATGTTCCAAACTTACAAAGCTGACTCCAAGGAGGTAGCAGAAGTTTGGCTACATCTCACTGCTAGTAGCAATCAAAAGCATAGACGGGTTTAGCACAAGGCAGATGTGAAATAAGCTAATTTAAGCTAAAAATCCTCAGAAATACTTTTCTTTTGTCACTGAAATCACTTTCACGGTATGCAGAGTTAGAGCAGCAAACTGGCAAACTACCCTACTTGGGCTACCCCCTTTTTAAAAAGCATTCCAGTGTTGCATGCCCACCACAGTGTGCAAAGTAACGCTCACCCACTTTCAACCAAATGTCTTAGTACAGTATATAAATCACAGCAAGGTTTTTAGGATGTGGTTTTACTCTTTTTAGTGCTGTTTTCTTTCATGCAACTGTTATACTTATTTAAATCATTTGTTTAAATACATTTGTATCTATTGCTTAAGAGGAATCCTGTGTTTGCCTCTAGGTATTACCTTATCTGCTACAAAACAAATGATGATCCTCCAGTCAGCCCGGAAACCTGTGCTGCCATCTTGGAAAAAGCTCACCTTGACAACTGGGTGCTTGGAAAAACTAAAGTAATTCCTTTTATCCTGTAACTATATTATTGTACTATGTGACTGTTAATTTACAGGGCTTGTTCTGTTTCTTCAACCATTTGATTGGGATAGCCCTTGGTCTGTACTGGTTAGAAAAAAAAAAAGATAAACACACATTTTGCTGAGTAGTTAACTGATATATTAACGAACAACACCTTATGTAATTGGCACCTTATAAACTGGAATGTAGGGAAGTTGAAGATTCCAGATTTGGATCACTCTTATGTAACATACATCAGATTTGGGAAGTTAGCAAAATTGTGAACCTCTTAGTCCTTCAAATTGACTTATAGCCTCAAGTTGTCTTTCAGTGAAAGCATGAATAAGCAGGGACCGGTAAAGGATGTCAGAAGGCAGAATAAGATAAAATAGGACCACAAACAATCCAATTGCTTTTATCTTTAACAAAAATGATCATTTAGATAATACTACAAAAGGATGTCTTCTTCATTTGAAACCAAAATATAATTCTTGTTGATATTAAATGGACTGAGGAAATCCAGGGACTGGGAGAGAAAGTGTGTCTAAGCCACATTAACCAAAACTACTACCTCTCTGCTTACTCTTTTTCAGGTATTCCTCAAATACTACCACGTGGAACAGCTGAATTTAATGAGAAAGGAGACAGTGGA
Source organism: Tinamus guttatus (assembly GCF_000705375.1). Next base: position 79,758 of record NW_010576783.1, read on the forward strand.
CATGATTATTTTGATTCAAGCTTATGTTAGAGGATGGCTGGGTTCAAAGAGATACAAAAAGCTGAAGGAACAAAGGGAACAAAGTGCTATTAAAATTCAGTCAGGTAATAGCTTAAAAACATTTTTGCTTAAAGCTAGCATGTATGTGCAGTTAATAGATGTGTATACTGGATGGGGATTTTGCTGTTCTCCTGCCGTTACATTTGACAGAGCATCTTATTTGATCATATCTGTTCTTAGGAAGAGAAATTTTTGTTAACCAGGTTATGACAGTCTCTTTATGTAAGTTCTGTTTGTCAGTTTTGCATTTAGAAGGCAACATTAACAATGGAGGAAAGTGATTGCATAAATGATACTCTTCTTAGTGCTATCTGGCATGCTCTGACAAGATTGCATAATAACAATGAAAACATAATGTAATAACTATCCTAGGTAGTAAGACCAATTATGCTGTTGATGGAGACATCATTAATTGAAATTTTTAATATGTTTCAAGCATTGTTTTATTGTGTGTTTAGATACTCTCTTGTTTTGGATTCATTTAATTCATAACCCTGCTCACCAGAAAATGTAGTTTTTACTTATTTTTATTTTGCTTGTGCTTGTTTGCTGTATCTTTCAAAAGATAAAGCTAAGGCATTGTTATGAACATTTTAATGTAGGTCTGTATTTCCTTCCAGTGTCTTTTTATTTTTATATCCTTTTGTATAACCTAATGGATTTTTTTCTATCTTTTTTCAGCTTACAGGGGGTTTGTTGCTCGTAAAGAATATGCAAATGCAAAAATAAATCAGAAACTGGAAACATGTATTACAAGACTTCAAGCAAGTAAGAATTGTTTGCTTTCTTGTGCTATGCACCATACATGGACCTAGATTCTTTGCTATTAACTAGCTACACTGATAGACTATGTTCGTTTATACCTACCTAAGTATAATTTATCTATTATATGTTCATATGCAGTGGTAGAACTGGGTCAGTGTATTCCATGTCCTAATCCGAATGCCTCCCAATTTTCCGCAGCTGCGAAGTGGGCTGGGATAATTCCACAGCAAGACATTTCACTCCTAGTCCAATGTGTCTAAATATTCTAGCTGGGCCTGCTGAAGTCCGTTCTGTCACTATGTGCATGTAATCGTATGGACATGCTGTTGCACTAAGAATACGTCCATTACATATCAGTAATGGATTTTACATTTAAGATTATTATGTGTAATTACACTCACTTCTCTGACTCTTTTTTGCTACCACTCAGTCCAACCTAGGAAAATATTCCTTCTCTTTTGTGACAATAAACACCTTGAACTCAAGACATACGCTGTATAACATCCATTTTCTTCACTGTCTCCCATTTCACTGTAGCGATAAGTGCCAGAACTAGATCTAGGCTAGCTCTGAAATCAGCAGCACTAATAAGCAAGGACCAGCCTAACATGCATGCCACTTTCAGTTATTACAAAGGTGGCTACTCCAAACACAAGCTGGTGTTGCCCAGGCTGTTACCCAGACTACCTAGATTTAAGCTATCTCAGATATGTCTGCATGGGTAGATATACCCCACTAATGTTGATTTTGATCATTGTTGAGTGTATCCATTAACTGCTCTAAGTCAGTTTTAATGCATACATAAGAACACTTCACTGCAATCAGTAGAACTTTACCAGTGTAAAATCCAATCTAAAACAGAAATTAAATCTAGAAGGATGTCAAAAATGATCAAAGTTCCAGAACTCCTCGATTATACTAGGATATTTAGCAAATACAGAAGTATGAATTTATACTTTGCTCTGTTTGCTCTCTTCCCAATGTATCTTCTATTGTAGTTTCATTTCAATTTTTTTTTGGCGCAAGAGAGGCCAAAAAAGAGTGAAATCCATTTTCACTTAGCCCTCTCAGGCATTTATTTGAAAAACTAATTCAAAAACGCTCTTCAAGTTTGGAAACTATCCTTACACAACTAACAGCTCATAACAGACTTCACCAAACTTCACAGGTGAACTTAAATAAGTTTAAGAAGATCAGACTCTGTTTGTATTAACACATGTATTGACAAGCAACTTGATTTATTTCAAAATAATGCCAGTTGAGTTGCTTTTGTGTGGCAGTGAAATGAGAACTAGCTCAGGAATTCCAATACCTTTGGAAAGATTTTATTTCCACACTTCTCCATCTTTTACAATTTTATAAGGTCCTGTCAGGCTGCAGTATAAAACCCAACTGTGTTGCTTCAAATAAATATCTGGGTTCCTTTTCTCTATAAGCAGTTATCAATCCATAATTTAGATCCCATTCACAAAATGCTTCTTACACTGATCTGCTACACTTAATGGAGGCCAAGTTGGTGTAAATTATAGTGCAAACTATGGGCAAGGAATGAGAGGAATTAAGACACCTCGGTGTGGATGGCTAAAAGTATCTGGGTGCCCCAAAACCTCTTATAGTCAGCAGAGCCTGGCACTTGATTCATTTCACTCTAAAGCACTTAACGCTCAGCTCATTTGCCCGCATACTGATATCTAGTGCTATTTAAGATTGCCTAAATTATCCTGTCTGATCTCCAGTTATGTCCCATATGGGATGCCAACTGTTATCTCTCCATGTCTTGTCCTATCTGCCAGCTCCTTGTGGATGCCTACACTACTCTAGAGCACTTCAGATGGCACTAGATACCCATGTACGGGCAACTAGATCAAGTGGCCAGTCAGCTGAGTCCTCTCTAGGCTCCATTGACCCTAATGGGAGCTTGAAGGTTGAGGACAAGTGTGAACACCTTCATGCACATACCTAAGTTTAGTTATCTTAATCTGGAGCTCAGTTCTACCCCTTAAACTGTCAGATACCAGTGAAGGCACCTACATGTCTAGTGGGAGACCCATGTTCCCAGGCTTTCCTCTTCCTGGTTCAGATCCGAAGCCTGAAGCTGTGCATCCTGCCTTGCCCCAGGGCACCTGGTTACTGTGGGGTAGTAACCCTCTGCTGCCCACTCCTCCTCCCAGACATCTTTCATGCCGGGTTTTTTCATTTTAGGTAAGCAATTGTTGTGGAAGGAGCATAAGCAAGGTCTACTTTAAGAGCTGAACTATAAAATTTTCAGCAACTGCTTAGCTTAAAAAAAATAGTTCTGAGCTTGTGCAAGAATAGTCTGTAACCTGATAATCAGGACATTTCCCAGGGAAATGAAAGCCCTTGAATCAAATCCACTGTCTGAACCAGGCAAAGCAGAGAAGCATGAAGCTGGGAGCACATCGCTCTGGGAGCCTTCCCACAGCATTGTACTTCTGCCTCATTCCGCATCTTCCCTTTTTAGTATCTTTTTTATCTAAAGAAAATAAAGAGCTTGTTTGTATCCTAAAGTAGAACAGCTCCAGTATTCTAAAATCTCAAAAAGGGTGTGTGGGACAGTATAATTTCAACTGAAACATAATAAACATTTCAGTTTGTATTTCCTTATTTCTCCCTTGTATTTTTATTTTTTAATACTAACATTTAATACTGTTATTGTTTAAGATATGTTTGGGATACCCTTTGTTTGTTGCCTAAGGTTCTTTTCTGATTTGTATCAGTTGCCAGAGGATACTTACTGAGGAAGAAGAGAAAAGAACTAACTGAGTCAAGGAACAAAGCAGCAACAACAATTCAGTCTCACTATAGGGGATATAAGGAGAGAAAGGATTTCCAGAAGAGAAGGTAATCATATTTTCTGTCTTTTACATGAGTAAAATATACCTCGTTTCAGTAACTTTGGTGCTCAGAAGCTGCAATGTAATCTAAAAGTGAAGCCATATTGAATTAGTCTAGACATATATGCAGATGTAATGTACATCTACCTAGAGGTTTTTTTTTTTTTTTTTTTTTTTTTTTACTACCACTAGACAATTTTACTTCTACTTGCATATTCAGGAAATAGAGGCATATTTAGGGGAAAGATCAACCATATTATGTTTACCTGTAATGCTAGTATCATCTGTAGTTGGCTCTCTTTTTGGAACTAACTCATCATAGGAAGAATCACATACAAGAAATGAGCATCTGAAGAGGACTGTTCTTCTCTTGTAAGTCACTGTGTAGAAAGAGCATAGCCATCCTCGCTGACAGCAGCAGGAACCTGAATGACTAGCTCTTATCAGGCAGTTAGAAGAAGTTAGGGGAGGTGAATCACATTCTAAATATCTCTGTAACATAGCTCCAGTTTGTGAAATGGAGCTGAGAGCACTTTGCTTGTCTCTGTCTTGTTTTCAGTGATAGCATTTAGGCAGTAGCTGTAAACTCTGGGAACAGTGACCATGTGCATACCTAATCCAAGGAGGTGGAGAACAGCTGTGAAAGAATGTAGTGTCTCAGGAGAGAGAGGAAAGAAAACAGGTGGCAAATTTCACTTGGGACTTAAGTTAGTTTGATAGTGAAAAGATAGAGAAATAAATCCACCAAGATATGAGGCAGTTTTCTTTTGTGACTACATTTAGGGTTTAGTACATTTATGCAGAGCGGAGGTGCTAGAAAATAACTATTTTAAATTTTTGTTGAACTTTCAAATAATTCTTTTCTGTTTTATCACTTGTCCTCATGTAACCTAGATCGCCTAGCCTAGATTGATAATTTTCTATTAGGCGTTTAACAGGGATATCCCTTTTCACTTGCAGCAGTGCTTACTGACAGAAACACATAGATTTGTTTTCTATCTTTAATTCTAACCGCATGCACTAAAATTGTCATTTGGTATACAAATAATACCGAAGGTAGTGGTAAGCTTATCACTATCTTTCAGCTATAATATTTCTTCTAAACTCCATTGCTTTCAGAGAATCACTTAAAAAGACTGAACAAACCAAGAATGCAACTTCTATTAGTGAAAAAAAAGAGAGTATCAAACTTCAAAACAATGAGGAAACAGTAGCTAGAGTGAAGAGCACCTTTCCTCATACTGAAGAAGAGGCAGCTGTTATTGTTCAGAGCAATTACAGAGGCTATAGAGCCCGTAAAATGATAAAGGAACAGCAACAAAAGTTAGCGGAGGAAGAGCTATCTGCTGTGGAATACTTTGAAGCACAAGTGAAGCCAGGTGAAAGCATTACATTGGAAGAAGCAGCAAACAAGGAGAGCCAAGATGAAGCTGATACTGTTATTGATAGCAGGTGTACTGAGTTTAGGGATAGAGGGAACCCAGGGGAACAACCAAAGGCATCTCCTAAAGGGGAGAGAGATTCTCTGAAGCAGAACACACCAAAAGAGCAGATTGGTGAAGATGAAGAACAGTTCTCTTTGAAGCAGTTACCTAAAAAATCTTCTCTCAAGATCACAGCTGACCCTGATCACCAGCAAGAGCAAACTAATCAAGGCACAGTCAAAACAGATGAACAAAATCAAGTATGTGCTGTGGTCCAACCTAAGCCTGACAGCCACCTGGAGAGAAACCATCTGAAACATGAAGTGATGATGTCTGCTGGAAATAAAGGAATTATAAGAAAAGAGTCAATAAGAGGTTCACGGAAGCAAGTTGTAACAGAAAAACAAGATTCAGAAGACAGAGAAAAGGCAGCAGTGGTTATTCAGAGCAATTACCGGGGTTATAGAAGAAGGGGGCAACTCAGAAAAGAGGGAAAATTACCTTGCAAAAATCAAGAGAAAACTATAAAGGAGTCAAGAGAGGCAGCACGCATTCAAAGTAATGATCCCAAAACAACAAAACATAAGGAAAACACTGGTACACAGGCTGAGGACCATAAAACTCTTAAGGAAGACTCAGAGAAAGAGGCTTGTGATTTGGCAGCCTTTTCACGGCAGGTAAGAAGCTTATAAGCTAAATATGTGAACCAGAATACACTGAGTGATGAGAGAATGGTAAAGATGTTTTACTTGCTTCAGTGAAAACCATTTTTTTCTCCTTAAACTGAGACGGAGATTCTCTATCCCCATGTTGTATATAAATGCATGTTTTGGTCTAAAAAGGAAATACCCTTTCGGGATATAAGTAAAGACAAAAAGCTTTCTGGGGAACTGGTGAAAAATAAGGTCACATTTAGTCTAAATACTGTGAGTTGAAATGCTTGCTTTTACTAGGTGAGGTCCTTAATTCAGCAACTCGTGAAATGTCTCTGTAAATAAAACTTTCTAAGTTGCTGTGTCAATATCAGAGACTTAGACATGTACAGAGAAGTGTACCTGTAACTGCAGAATTTGTTCTGTGGCTGTCCTACCTTGCCTGATGTCAGTAAGGCTCTGACTCTCCTTTTGTTTTTTTAGAAAAAGGGACTGTAAATGTTCTGAGAAGCTTCACTGAAGTAACTGGCACAATACCATTTAAACTTGCTATCTGTTTTGCTATTGCTTACCTTGAAGCATGTGTACATATTTATAGAATAATATGAAATCCCATGTTATATTTTTAGATATCGAAATTATCTGAAGACTACTTAGCATTGCAACAAAAATTAAATGAAATGATATTGTCACATCAACTAAGACCGGTGATGCTATCCAAGGATAAGCAAACTAATGTCCAACTTTCTTCTCGTGTTTGTCAATCAGGTAATGTTGAATCTTCATATTTATTAGCAGGGCTTTCATATGAGAACATGACTCAAGAAATGGCTCCTATTAATGTCTTTAAATGCCAGGGAACTAGTGGATCAGCTACATCTGGCTTCTCATGTATTCAGATTGTTTAACTAACAAGCCTCCTATTTGTATTTGGCCAACACATTTTCCAGAGAAACAGGGAAGCCCAGTTGGGATTCAGAAATGAAACACCCATCATTGGTAACTTGTTTTAAAGCTTTTTCAGATGAATGAATGAATTTCATTCAATGTCAGACTTTGCCCAAGCATCTCTACAAATAGATCTTAAAAAAATGAATTTTTAAGTCAAGTGCTTTTCAAAAATTTGTCATATATTCTGAACGAAGTTATATGCAGAGATTCAAGAAAGTTCATTGAAACTTCTACCTCTTTTCCATGTTGATGGATATGATCTTTAAATTTACTAACAAGTATATATTAGTTGGCATAGTTCCTATTCTTAAGAGGCTATGGCTCCTAAGAACACACTCTGAAGTTATTTGCGTTCCTGTTACCATCGGCAGTGAGGGCTCCCCCAGTGTAACCAGTCTTGGAGCAGGTTAGGTGGTAGTGAGAGGGAGGATTGAGATGATAGAGATGGAAGACCTCTCATTCAGAACATGCAGTTCATCAAGACCTGAGCCCTATGGAGAGGTCTGCAGTGAGCTGACTAAACTACTGAAGCCTTTTTAGTTAGAACAGACCTAACGGATGACTTTCTCGGCCTGTATCGAGAGCCATAGGTATAGGGGAAGGCAAAGGCAGCCATGGCAGCTGACTTGGTACAGCCTTATAACTGGCTGGCCCAAAACCCCCTGCAGCAATGACACTTCCTGGCCTCTGGGAAAGAGCTCTTCTCTCTTCTGTGCAGCTCTGATTGGACCCAGAATTGCCCTCACTGTACAAACCTAATTCATTATAACATTATAGATTTGGCTGTCATGTCCTAAAACTTCCTTCTGTTCCCATGGCTAAAATACTTCACCCTCCCTTTGTGGTCTTTTCCAATGTCCAAGCTGCTAAAATGAGGGCTTGGTCTTAGCAAAATCTAAACCTCTAAGTGTAAACTGTGCTTTTTAACTCATTTCCAAAACCCAAGTCTATAAGAGAAAACAAATGTGAAATGAAAAAAATGCTGTTCCATGTTTCACTCTAGACATGGAAATATTTGTGTTTATCATTAACAGATTTGTATTGAGTTCTATATTAAAACTTGCTACCTTTGGACCAGGTAAACCTGAGGAATTAAAAATGTGTTCTATCCTACAGAAGCTAGAGAAGAAGAGTAGATAGAAAGAAGGGAGATACAAAAATTTCTGTTTTACCAGTTACTCTCAGTACTTTCTCATTACTTACCAATACATTTTGTCCAGTTCACTTGTGAATGTTAGTACTATGTACAAAATGGAAAAACACCTACTCTTTACACTGCTGCAAATTTAAGTAGCTCTACAGGAGGCAAATGGATTCCATAACCTGCCATCTGTCCATGCAAGTCTACTTAAAGTGGTTGCCAGTCAGCCACTTCCCTTTGTTTTTGAGAATCTCCCACTACTTAACACCTCATTGGTGTCATAATACCTCATTTTTTCCAGTGTCAAGATGTGTCACAGTTCCTCATTGTATCATTTTGAACATGGACATGAAGAGTGTTACTCATTTCTTTGAACCAAGTCAAAATGCCTTTTAAGAAAACGGCAAAACACTTGTTAGCTGCATAGAGGCTAGAACTTTATCCTCATTTTAATGAATAGAAGGAGATACAATTTTTACAAGCTAATGTTGTGTGACCTTAACCAAAGGAGGATTTATCTTTATGTCCTTTCCACGCAAATGTGAGTATGTTGACATGACAGCACTTAGCTCTCTTAAGCACCAGGTATGATCTGTTTGAAAAATCTGGCAAATCACAAGAAATACAAGCAAGCAAACAAAATTTTGCAGGTTTACAGAGAGAGTGCTTTTTATTTTAACTAAGATTCAATTAATTGCCCTTTGCAAAAAATGTCAGCAATATTAACCATAATAACTTTAATCTTTTTGATGCTTCCTGAATGTTTTATAAGAACCCAGAATGTTTGTATTCTTAAAATTAATGTGATGGACCAGTGTTTTGATTTTTATTAAATTACTGCAGGTTAACATACAGACAAGTGCAGAATTTGTAAAGTATTACTTTTACTAAAGGTGAATGCATTTAAAACGGAAGTGTGTGTGGTATATGACCAAGAAGTTATAACTGAACTGACTGCAAATAGATAAATGTGTCATTAAAACAAGGCAATGTAAACATTTTAAAGCATGAAATTGCTTAGCCCAGTCTATCTCGGCCCAAACTGTCTTTCTAGTCAACTAATAGCTTTCTTAATTCTCTGCTGCAATAAGTAAAACCACTCAAAACCCCATTCTCCCACTGCCTTTTGTAGACAACTTTCGCTGTATTCCAGCAGTATTCCACTTTTGCTGGGTCTTGCACGGCTGGTCTGAGTTGAGCAGCCCTAGTTTCTGTTGGCTGTACCTGGCAGTGTTCTGTTCTCCCAAGTACTAAAAAAGACCTTGTGAGGCTGATCATGAGAAATGTAATAAAGATGTGGTTTATGTTTTGGGGTTTTCTTGGGCAGGGGGAGGTTCCAAACATTGAGCCTTAAAAAAGTAAGAAGGAAGGCCTGCTGGGCTCTACTCGGACATTAAGTTCTCTTATTCTACCTAGCCATAATGTGAAGTTTAACTTTCTGCAACCCAGACTGAGTTTGCCAAGAAGTTGCTGGCTCAGCTACTCTCCTTGAACATGAAGGGATAATGGCAGTGACCTGAGTCTTGATTTCTCACATCCCAAACATGCATATTTATAAGTGCTAGCCAGTCTGTTGAAGGAGTTTTCCTGGTGTTGAATGTGAATATTTTTTTTACATTTGAACATAATGTATCTTTGCTCACACAAGAGCAAAACAGTTTCCAGATATGATCACTGAGGAGGATATAGAAGTAAGAGAAGATGCTTTAGTAATACCAAAGCTTGCCTGTGAGCCAGCTGCAACCTAAGCATTATGGAACTTGATCATAAAGCACCACTGTCTCAATTTAAGCAGATGTTTATTATCTCAAACATTATCTAGATAGATGTACAGAATATGTAAATAAAAATACGCCTCTATGCATTTTGGTTGTATTACCTACAAAACTTCATCAGTTATCAAAATTCAGGATTTCTTATTTTCCTCCTGAATGAAGAGCAGTAAGATTGCAGATAACTACATAAAAGAGAATTAAAATAGTGTGCTATAGACTGTCATGATAAAGTGAGCCAGGTAGACATGGTGAGTGCCATACCATTTATTGAGCAGAGAAGAGCCTCCTCGTCTTGTTTCCTGCATTTTGTGTTACAGCACTAGTTATATACTAAAACATTTGCAAAAGAATACACTTTTACTTCATGTTTTCCTTTAGGGCTGCCTTTGCTGACCTAGCCTTATGAAGGCAATGGTTGCTGAGTTTTAGGTGTTCTCTATAGCTGCATCTATTTATCTCTAATTACTCCATAGTTTACATTTATTTATGTTTTCCTCAGTTTCAGTAATTTTTTATGTCATCTTGCAGCTGTAACATGTGACTGCATTTCACAGCTCTGTGGCAGGCAGGAGTGTTTGCCTTCCACCGTGGACTGTTGTTCAGTTTGAGAGCTTAGCAGCTCCGCTGATAAGATATTTTTTATTGCTTCCCTCGAAAGGGGAGGGACTGTGGGGCAGCTTGGTGGCATCCTCTGGCCATCCTCTATAGAAAGGAATTCACGTAGTGCAGGGAGACGTGGCACGGGAGGACCTTGTTGGAGACAGGAAGCCATGAGGCCGGCCAGGTTGCCATCCCTGGTTCCTGCTGCTGCAGGCTGCCCCAGCACTGTTTGATTTACTCAGGTTTTGCGGGGAGCCTTTACAAGGAAAGGGAAGCACTGGCTGAGCAGAGCGGTATTTGCTGGTCTTTCCTCTTTGCATGTGAATAGCCAGTCAGGAGCAGGGCTGAAGGAAAGCAGGGTAGTCAAGTGCTTCTGCTGGCTAGGCCTCTCTGCAATGGTGGTGTCACTCTGGGTACTGTGGCAACCAGCATGTAGAAGGTCTGTCTTGGGAACTGGTTAGATCCATGGCAGTGCATAGCAGTTAGGATGTCACAGAAGTGCTCAGAGGGGCTGGTAATACCCAAGCATGAGAGACTGAATGTTGTTACCTCCTCCTGGATGCAATTGGAAAGGTCTCAGTCCCACAGTCCTAGTACTAGATCTGTACCAGAATAATCCCTCTGATCTTTACAGATTGCTAAATTCTTGCACCCATCAACAGTAATTTCCAAATCCTACTTTGGTAATTATCTAGTACTTGACTGCATCCTCACACTATGTATAATTAGCATAGTAAAAAGGTGTACATATATTTTTTGTATGTAAAAGTAGCTGTCAGCTCCTCATTATCAAGTCCTGGAATTCCAGTTACTATGTTTCATTTTTCTGATCACTTCCAAGCTCCTGCTACAAATCCCATACAATCATTGGTCTCACTGTTTTTCTTCCAGCTTTAGTCTGAGACTGGCTGTATGTTTCCTGCCCCCAGAACATGTGAAACATTGCTGAGCCAAACAAGTAGCATTCTATTTAAGTGACCTGAAAATAGGTCTATCTGTTTCTCCAGATGGTCTAATAAATACAGATCTTTCATCACTTAGATGCTTATCATAGTTGTAACCAGTCTTTCTTGAGCCCTCAGTATAAAATCTTCTGTGGTACATTAATTTACATTACTATCCATGATTGCTGGCTGCTCTGGACTGTTGTCTTCCAGGTTATCACCGTATGTCAGAATGTGCAGACACAGTTTGACTTAAAGGGCTGTTGATACTGACTCAACTTTATTCAATCATCCTTTGCTCATACTTGACTTTTGTGGAAAAAAAAAAGAGCACAAGCTCACCAGAGTTTCTTTAGAGTTTCAGTGATAATGTTCACATCTTAACTGTAAATGAGCCAGTCCTAAAGTCTGTTTTCTCTTTTCTCATTTGTGTTTCATTCCTTCTTTTTTTTTTTAATGTATTTTGAATTTTCAGTGAGGATTGAATAGAAAGTAGTCATAGCTACTGTAATTAAACATTGTACAGTCCAAATGTTTGTGCACATTATGTAGGAATATTTCAGAGGAGGAATTTAGCAAAACTTAGCAAAGTGACATACTGACTGGTGGAATGAGAATGGATAGTCCTAGCCTGAAAGGAAGAATTGTGCAGCCCCTAATGACATTGCATGATGCAGAGAAGTGTAGTGTCAGTCCCAAGTGGGAAAGGAGTAACTCACTCAATCACTAGCAAACAGCCATAGCAGCAAGAGTTTTAATCGAGGTTAAAGCACATACTTGACACTCTAGGTATATTCTTGGCTGGAATGGTGACACCGAGTAGTGAGCTGCAGTGGCATCACTAACTCAAAGCTAACTCAGACCTAAGGTCTGCTTTGATTTTTGTTAGGTGATACCATTTTCCTTAGACATGTAAACTTTCTTTGATATTACCTGGCAGCCACATTGTTCATATGCCTTAGCTGACTGTATGATTAGTTCATGGTCTTAGAAAATGATCTCACTTACATTAAACTCATCATCATTACTTGTTGAAATGCATGTTTTGATGGGATACTTTGGATCTGGTCAAGAGAGAGATGTAACTTCTTGGGCATGGATTGGACATACACTGTTAGTAAGATTCAAAAGACAAGGATCTTCGTCGCTAGGGCAAAACCTCTTTGTACTAACTATGTGCACTTGCAATTTGAGCAAAATCTTTCTCCCTTTCAACTTGCTCATCCTCTCTTTGTATTACCAAAGTTTACAAATACTAATAAAGTGTATAGTATCAGGTGTTCTTGTTTCTAATTTCTCCTCATCTAAGCATTGTTTCTTAGGCAGGTGAGAATGCAGTGCCAGCAGCCCCTGTTCAGTTGGATATACCTAAAGGGCATGGGCTGACAGCGGAGCTGGGGAGCTCAGCGTGATGCTGCGCTCCAGCTCTGTGGCTGTGTTAATGGCTCACTGTGGCATAATCTGCAGCAAGCCTCAGTGCTTGCTTTGTGCATCTCATTTATCCTGCTAGGGTAGAGATAACTGTGCCAATCTGGCATTTCAGAAGTGCTCACAGCTTCTGTGGCAAGAATTTGTTTTTTCTTTTTGTTTTAATAATTGTTGCAGTGTATGTATTTAAATGTTTGCTAGATAAAAACGCTCACTTTTCCTTTAAAATATAAAGCACCATCTTCCACAGATACTTGGAGCTTTAGGCAAAAATAGACTATGAGGTAATTTATTGGGTTCCAAAAGAAACTTCTTTGTAATGGTCTGCAGAAGCACCACAATTGGCCTATTAATAGGTGAATGATTTTAGTCCTACTTTCTGCTTCATTGCCTACTGCAGAACTGTATGGGCCATCTGGAAAACAAGCTCATCCAACTCACCATTTATCCAGCACAGATATCAAATTTGTTTTCTACCCTTAAACCTGCTAAGTAAATTTCTGGTAGTATCAGCAACTAATAAGGAAGCAAATCTTTATTTGTGCAGTGAGGTATCCAAAACTACAAGTTCTACCACGTCCATTTTACTTCAGTAACAATGAACACACAAATACAAGAGCAGAAGGAAATCACAAGCTCACTGTCTGGTGAAATAAAGAAAACTAAATCCACTAGTGGTGAAAACTACTAATTGCATACTGCGTAATTTGAAGAAGAAATTCAGAATTCCGTTTTCAGCCCTCTGTGCTATTTTGGAAAGAAATGGCAAATCCAAGTGTAGAAGGATGGTTGATCCCACATAGTATTTCTGTCCCCTCGGTTCTTTTGCATAACTTGTCCATATGTAAAAGGCATGAGGACTGTTAAAAAGCATTTTTTTTCTGAACTTCTTGTCCTTGTCAAAATGATTTTTTCTGAATGTAAGAAGAGTCTCATTGAAGAGCAAGTATGCAAAAAGTATACAGCTGATTTCAGTTGAAATAACTGAAATCTAGAATATGAGAATGCTTTATGTGCTTGACAGTGATGAATTAAATAACATAACAGCATACATCATAGTGAATTCATAGGGGACAGTAAAAAGTGTCTAGGTATTATGAGACCCTTTTCCTTATGCATTTCTTAGTGCCTCCAATTTAGTTACATTTTCCTTTCTGTTTTCATGCAGTTGTAATATCTTTAACACAATTTTTGAAAATGCCCCACAGTCAAGGGGTTAGTGTATCCATTTAATTACACTGAATCGATGCTCATTTTAAGCTACTGTTTCCAAGTTAGGCTCCTGTTGTGTTTAAAAATAAAGTAGGAAAGGCTTGCCTCTGTCAGAAATGGAAACCCAGATAATTCCAGGTGGTCCATTTAAAATGCAACAGAACAACAACAGCCCGTATAAGAGCACAGTCAGACCCAAGATATACCATTTTGAATGAAAGAATGTAATTTATATTTAATACAGGTTGATGAAATGAATTTATTGCATCTAAATTCATTGTTTAATGTGAATTATTTGTATCCTACCTTAAAAAAACACTGTTGTTCTCTTAAATGCAAAATGTTAAAAGGTACTTGTTCATTCTTTAAATGAGAAACAGTCTGTGTTTGAGATAAGAAACTAAAACAATAAATGTAATCATTATCCAACTACAGTTTAAATTAACATTATTCATCCTGGCTCCTCAGTATATCCATGACCTTTACAAGCCTTTATTTATCACACATAACAAAAAACTTACATAGCTAATTTTGCAGGAGCCAACACTGATGTATCACTGATCGTTTCTCATTTTAAATTATTGTGCTCTGCCCTTAATTAAAAAGATGTCTGATGTACATGGGAGAGTTTTTAATTTTACAGTGTAAAACAGTTTCTGGTAGCCATGTTAGAGCAAAATACAGTCTTCTCTCTGAGACACAATCACATATAGTTAGCACATCAGGGTTACAGAGACAAAGTCATTCCTTGCAAAGGAGGAGTAATCAATAAAATGCCCTTCAATAATTTTTTGAGAGCTAGGTCTTTATTTCACTCATACCGTATTCATTTTTGAGTCAGAAAACAGCTTCTCTCATGGAGTCTCACCTAAATATTTCTGTGATACCGCAAGGACAGTCTAAAACGTCATTGAATTATGAAATTCTGTTATGACGTACAGCTCACCATGCTTGTGATTTCCCTCATCACCTTATTCATGTCCCTTGTGACCCATCTCTATCGTAGTGTTCTGCTGTCCTGTAACTCCCTCTTCCTTCATCATGAAGGAACTGCCACATCTCTCTGTTAACTTCTCCCACAGTTGAAGCTGAATGTCAAGAAGCCAGGCCTACCACTCTGTATATTCATGATCCCTTAGCCCATCCAGAGACCTTTTTATGGTCCCAAAGAATGAGGTATATGGATGCTTGTCTTTCCATGTGAAAATGTGATGATTCACAAAGGATCTCCCTGTGCCTGTATCCTAATGTCAGGACAAATTTTGTGGTTGCTCCTAGTTTACACATTTTTACATATTTGGAGAAAGCTTTCATAGGAATAGAGGCTGGAAGTTGAGGGCACTAAACTAGATTACCCTGAAACCCTCAGACACTGTTACACTGTCTTGCCCAATGGTGCATAATTTTGCTTGAAACAGAACAACTGCAGTAGGAGACCTTGGAGAAGATTTACCCCATAAAGGGGTAGAGATCAAGCTCTTGGGCCAAGAAGGCTTCTGGGTGCTTCCAGCATGACATTCATTACACGGTATGCATCCATGGGGTGGCTGGAACTCGAATAAACCCATTCTCCTTTCCAGTCTGGTCATGGAAATGTCCAAAGCAGCCACTTTCATGAATTATTTGTAACTAATAAAAGCAAATGAATGGATTTTTTGCTCTCTGTGGCAAAATTCCCCTGTTTGTTTTTTGTAAAAGCCTCCTAATCTGTGAAGAAACAAGCATTGCTCTTGTCTGCTTTTTTTACAGTTGCATCCAAAGTAGAGGACTCTCGCCCAAAGCAGAGACCCCCAAGGAGGCCACGGAAGCCCAAGACATTAAATAATCCAGAGGATTCCAGCTACTACACTCTAATACACGTAAGTTGGGCAAGCTTTTGTGGGTTAAAACTGCCAGATAATTCCCACCTAAACTCTTTTAATGGCCTCATTTTCTATATTTCTTACTAATACAGCATAAAAGCTGTGTCCTGCTGCAAGGAGGCAGGCCCCAAAATTCAAGTTCATTTCAAACAATTAAGGTTCAAAATTATCTTGATTGGGGCACCAGGTCAGGCCAGTTTGTATCTCGGTAACATAACATCTATACATTAATTATATGCATAAGCAGCATTTGCACTTTCAACACCAAAGATAAATGCCCAGTCTCTCTAGATTCTTTATAAAGTCATCGGAGAAAAACAGGTTTGTTCAGAGAGCTATTTTGAGTATCTAAATTAGTACATGGCCTTGCAGAGAGAGCAATATTTAAATGGGCTGTATTAGTATGCACAGTGTAACTTCCTTTACCAAATGTGTCAGATTGTGATTATGAGGGAACTGGCAAATACAAACAGCTCAGGAGACTAATAGATTTGAGTATCTCTATATATAGCGCTTGGTCCAAGTTTAGATACCAAGGTCTACTTTCCCTCTTGACTTCAGTGCCCTTAAATATAGAAAAAGGCAAGAAAGTAAGCAGAAAGACAACATAAAAGCATCTCACAAGGTGGTTCCAGAAAAAAAAAAAAGCAATTAAACTCATTTGCTTGAGGTGCATGTATCTTAGTGACCTATTTTAACAGCCAGTGAGAGTCCAGCTAATAAACTAACCGTAGCAATTGCTTCTCCTTTCAACAGAAGGTGTCACCAGGGCCTTTAGGGAGAGTTGTGTCTGGCACAGCAAAAAGAACTAACATGGCTGTATTTTCTTATCATGGTTGTGAAATAACACACCTTTGGAGCAATGATATTCTGAAAAAGAAATGGTATTCTTAAAAAGAAATTGGAGTGTAAGAATAAGCTTTCTTTGGGGAAAACAACATTGGTGAGATTAAGGGCTGAAATGAAAGGCATGAGGCTGAATTCTGCAAATTTCTGAGAAGTAATTATAAAGTAAATGAATATTTATAAAGCAGAGGTTTTATGGTCAGAAAGATAGTATTTTCATAGTATTTTGTGAAAGCAGATTTGCTATTTGGCCAGCTGCTTATCAGAAAACAGCCATCATTTCAGTCATACTACAGAATTTTGCTAACAAAAATTTTTAAACAAATTTTTAACCAGACTTTTTCAGGATATTCATCAACATCATTTCCAGTTAGCTGTGTTTTGCAGAAAGCTTGAAAAAGAGAAGTCTTGTCTTCCCAACACTAAGTCCACTAGCAAGGGGAAGAAACAACGAAAGCTTCTAATAAACTTAACCTTAGATGGGGAAAGGGGATCTCCCAGTTATTAAAATCCTGCCTCAGGCAAGTCGCTGAGCTCTATCCTGAGATGGCCGGGGCTGGGCAG
>NW_010576784.1:2977-25681 GCF_000705375.1 Tinamus guttatus
ACAAACAGCAGCGCTAAGGTGAGGGCTTCCACCATGGGCAGGAGCAGCTCATCCCTTTTAGACATCAGACCAGGAAAAAAAGAAATAAATGCAGGGGAAGTGAAATTAAAACGACTGGAGAGCATCCCTTCCAATCCCAACCGCTCTGTGGTAACTGCTCAGCCTCAGCATTTACAGACTAGCCTCCGTGGGTCCTACCTGACTAAAGGTCAAGGAAATTAGTATGAATGTAAACTGTAATTAGGAAATATTTTTTTATATATAAACTTAAAAGACGTTCTGAATGTACTGTCTTTTTAATTCCTTTTCTGATTTCAAAGGAAAAAGTCTGATGCTTTCGGGAGTGCTCTTGAAACTTATATCTTGACCCTTTCAAACAGTTGCTTCCCTTTTTAAAATTGTACGTCTTGTGTTTATAAATACCAGCTGCACTGCCACGTGCTGCGATGAGCAGCGGTGTGAGATAACTGTAACTCTGAGAGGCAGGTACAAGAAAAGCCCTTAGATACTGAGAGTTTCTGTAGTTTTTAAGCAAACATCCACCACAGAGCTAAATACTGGCTCAATTATCATATAACGTAGCTAATTTTACATATATTATGCACATATGGAGAAAACATATCTAGAAGGATGGTATATATTTATATCTGTTACTCTTTATTTTTTGCTAAACAAAAAGCTATAATTTTATTATAAGTCTATCATCTTTTCCACAGATTCCAGCTCTGCAGTGCCCTAGACCTGCAGTTTCCCAGGAGGCTGCCCTTCTTTCCGCAAGTTGTGGGTATCTTTTACGCAGTCTACCCTTGTTGTATCTCTTAACTTTCTCTACCCTTCATTTTCATCTTGGACCTTCGCTTCTGGATGCTTCGAGGCACAACAGGATACAAATTAGTGTATTTTCTTGGAAAGGACTAAGCACTGGGAGGGTTTCCCATTAAAAAAAGACAGGAGCTTATCTGTAGTAAGGCCTGCTCTGTCCTTGAATGTGCTATGAACTTTTCTGCTTTCCTTCAGTAACACTGGCTTTTTTAACTTGGCAATGGGTAGAACAGCACCAGGCACCTGCCTGTGTAGCTTTTGGTTCCCAAACATCGTTGCGCTTTGACATGGAGGCCCATTTGGCTTCATCTTGCCACATGGCAACAGAAAAAGGTTGAAAATCTTTTGGAAAAGCAGAGTAGAGAGCAGTGGAAAGCAAAATGTCATGAGGACCAAGCTGTGCTGTGCTCAACAGGCAGGCAGGCAGGAGTAACTTGCATCTACCGTGTAATCTGCACGTAAGACTTGTAAAGAGACTGTCAGGGAGCTGTGATGAGAATTCAGACAGGACTGCTGGATGAATAATTACAATGATATTGATGAGTGAGGTCAAACTGTGTTCTCTAAATAAGAATGAGGACAGAAAAGAGGTCTTGAGATGGCGTAATGATGGGGATACACTTCAGATCCCTGCTGCCACTGAGAGAGTGAACCCACTGCTCCCACCATGCAGATTGGTACTTGAATAACTGGGCTGCAGGCAAATGAGATGCATGTGCCTCAGATAAGTTCAATTTTGTATAAATAAAGCAGTATTTGACAAGTGAGGAGAGGAGGTGGCAAAGGAGATTGATTCTGTTCCTCGCTTGTCAGGAAAGTCATGTGGGATGCAACAGCCAAGCTCCAAATATGCTCTTGGGCTGGTGGTAGTGGTAAAGGCATTTATATATATATTTTTTTCTGATCAAACAGTTTTGACTCATGGTAAAGGCATTTATATATATATATTTTTTTTCTGATCAAACAGTTTTGACTCAAATCTTTCTCCCAAACTGGGGAGAGGAGGTAAGAACCCAGGCCCCCATATCACAGCAAATTATGATATGAAGGGATTCATATCACTTTTCACTTTTCATGTGTTGCACAAGAAAGGGCTAACATGGCTTAAGACACTTGAATGCATGAAGAGCAGCGTAGCTCAAAATCCTAATGACGTGTTTCTGTACGGCATAGGGCTGGGGATGCACTTCCCCTCCTGAGATTTCCTCGTGGCCAGTCTGGTCTTTGCAGAACCTGCTCTCAGGTACCTGGGCCTTCCTACCTGCAACTTCGTTAAGGAATAGGAAGTAAATATTTACGGAATAGTTGAGGAATAGCAATAAAAGTTAAGGAATAGCAGAGGGAAAATAAAGTAGTTGAAGAAACTTCAGATTTTTCTTATCCAAACTGAACTCTCATCTCCATCTGTCAACTCTATCTGTCTCTCTTTGGCAATCTTATAATATGACGCAGCTTGTTCACAAGAAAGAAAGAACACTGAGAGTTAAATTCTGCTGCTACATTTCACATAGAAAAATAATCTGTTTTTTTGCTGCCTTACCCACCTCTGGAAACACATTGGGAGCTCGTGGCCAGGCTGTGCATTATTCACACTCAGTTGTACCGAGACCTCCAGACATCTCAGAAGGGTGAAACAGAAGAGCCACAGGTCGTGCGAGGAACACGAGACAACCCTTTAGTTCTTATCCTCGTGAGCATCGTTCAGAATTTGATCTCAAGGGCATTTCAGTCAATTAATAAGGGGTTGGTTGATTTAGCAACCAAATCACTACCCTACATCACAGCTGCCAGAGCTGGAACACAGGTAACGTAAGGAAACAAGATACATCCAAATCTTTCTTCTTAGCAAATACGACTGTGGATAGCCTGCATTACAGTGTATCACAAACTTATTAATCTGGGCCAAGAGATTCACAAAATCTGTAACTAGGAAGATTATTCTTCCCCCAGTTCTCTTCCCAAGGTGTGATTCTGTGTCCCTAAACCAAACTGTGCAGAGCTTCCTTGCACTTCCTCCAGGTTGTGGAGGAAGCCTTGCATACCTCATTTGTTGGAATATACCACCCTTTAGCAAATACTAATCCTGTTTGCCAAGTCCCTGGTTATCAGGTAGGTCATAGCGTGGTGTTGGATGTGAATGGAAACTTAAACCAAAAAAACACCCAGAGCTACAGGAAGAGTAGAGGTTCACACAAGATGTGCAGAAGATGTGCAGCACCTAACAGGAGAAATGGACAGAAAAGAGACACTGGCTCTTCCCACAAAAGAAGCAAAAAAAAATGGTCTGAACAGGAAAATCTGTCATATTTATCTGCAACGAAAAATTTTTTTTTTTTTCCGGTGAGTAAAGACTTATTGAAAGCATTAGTGTCCCAAATTTGAACTGTGATTTATCAGTGTACTCAAAGTTTGCCAGGAGCTTTTGCTTTGGCGTCTGGATAATAAAAAGCAGAAAGCAACATATGTAATTTCAGTGATCTTTTCTTTAATCTGTTTTGAAAGAATATATCAGAAATGCTTGTTAAACTCGTACTGCAGACAGATCCTTCTTTGGAAGCAAGGCAAGGTCTTGTAGTACCTGAAGTTCAGCCAGGCTCTTTAATATTTCAGTGCAAATCAAATGGCAAAGCAAACTCTTTCTATGCTTGGAAACCTTTAAGGGAGGAGAAAACCTACATTGTTCAAAGCTTTCACCTGAAAATGGTTTATTACAGAAAAACAGATATTCCACAGCACATCATTCAAACTTTTCTATAAAATTCCCTAGCACTTCTACAGTGCTAAAGCAAGAATCACTTCAATAAAATACTGTTTCAAGCAGCTTCAGGATAAAAAAATAAAATGAAGCAACGTGACTTAACGGAGGTCTCTAGTAAATCAGTAAATCAAAAGGAAAGTGACTGTTCCCTTTAAAAATCACAATGAAAAAAGAACCACTGCAACAAGTTAGCCTCATACAAATATGAATTTTATTTACATTTTTCCAAATTCTCAATCAAATCCAACTTCCCAGTTTCATGTGTAACAATTCTCTTTTAAAACAAATTAACATTGTGTTCCTTTTTACATCTGCAATATGGAGTCCACAGGTACATGCTATTTAGGGCATCTAATGGAACAAGTTTAAACCATTGGCATGTGTGCATATAACCCAAGACATTCTGTGAAGGCGCTTTCTTCAAAATGCATCTGCTTCAGTGACAAAAAAAAAATATCCTAACTGCTTTCTAATAACAACAGAAGGTTTAAAAACCCAGTATTTTATATCAAGACACATTCCAATATATTTCAGGGTGTGTCACCATGTTCATATCGCAGATTCACCTGCTCTATAAACAACGCCACTGAAATCAGATTAAAGATTACCCACAGAATTGGGTATTATTCAATGTGAATAAAAATGGCCATTAATGACTTTTACTCTGGTATGTTGTTATGGGCCAAACTGTACTTGATCTGGTACCAGCGTGACGCGATCTGTCCTTAACGTTGAAACTGCATGGGCCGTTGATAATAAAATCCTTAACAATTGTATTGCACGTAAGTTCCTCAAAAGCACAAATCAAAATAACCGTGGCCTGACCTCAGAATTTACCTACTAAATCTTGTCAATAAGATCAACCAGGTGGTAAAATTATTTTATTTTTTTTCATCCCAGTGTCTGTGAATGAAAAGAAGGGAAATGATATATACAATTTGGAATCTATTCTCTTATTGGCTTCTTCTGCATATGATTTGTACTTCAGAGATGAGGATTAAAACAAATAAAAATAAAAAGCCAGACAGACCTCAGATTTATCTTTAAAAGTACCTCAAAAACATAACAAAATTCAATTTAATTTTGATACATATTAAAACATTTTAGTCAGTTCTGCCCGACAGCATAACACGACAGAAATGCACAAGACTTTAAACATGCTTTAAAATGACATTCAACAAAGTATTTAAAATTTAATAAATAGCATACAATCACACACAAATACGTTTCATACTGGATCTTTAAGCCTACTAAAAACAGACTGGCAAAGAATAAATAAAACAGTAGTTGACATTTTTGTTTTTAAAAGGTGTGTATTCTTGCTGACACACTAGTAGCCACATAGTAACCTGCTTATCACAAAATTGGAAGTTATGAGCTTCTTTCCACTGATCTGTTTTGCTCCAGCATGTAATATTACAAAGAAAGAAAAAAAAAGAAAAAAAGAAAAAACTGAAAGGGATTTTTTTTTTAAACAACCAGTCTGCAACCAAGTAAACCAGTCTTAAATACAACGAATAAATAGGGAATTAGTAAAGCAAATTCAATTGCAACAAAAATGCAACACCCCAAGTAAAGAGCCATGGAAATATATAGCATTGCAATATTAGACAATAATAGTACTTAAAGTGATAGTGCTTGTGCACTAAGCTCATTAGAGACCTTAATATGATTTTAGTGCAAATCCCTTGAGTCCAAACAAGCTTTAAAAAGTATTAGTGAAAGATCTTTTACCAGTTGGAACTTATTCTGTAGTGTATTTGTACATATCGGATATTTACAGAACTAACACATGTTACAATATCTTCGGCCCTTTTTTACTTCAAATTGAAAAGATTAATGACCGGGGACTTTACATACTATTTGGCTGTACCATATTAGACTGCAGTTTATTAAAGTCAGTGCTATAAAAGCTTTTGTCATCAGTTTATCTAATCATACCCAAATTTCACACGTCATTGCATCTTGTACTTCTGAAAGAAAAAGAATGATCCCGGAGAAAATTTCTCCTCCCTTTAAATAAGTTCACATTATGATGAAATTCAAGAATATTTAGACAAAATGTTGTATAAACTCAAAGAAAAATACATATCTTACATTAACAATCCATACCAGCATTTAGTATATTAAGTTACAAGTATGTTGGCAATAATACAACAGAGTAAATTCCTAAAGGAAAATAATTCTGTACAAATTCACCTGTTACTATGGGGTTAAACAGGCAGCCAAATAAGTCTTAAGCAGCCATGTTTCTGTTTTGAACTACAGTACCAGGATAAACTAAATTTGAAACTAACGGGGCTAAACTTCAGTTTAAAGAATAATGGGATTATACTGGATACACACCCTGTGTATTCAGAGCCATGAAAACATTCCCTCTAGCAGTTCCATCAGGTCATCCAGTATAAGAAATGTTTAACCAACCACAGGGGCTAGAACAGCTTTAACATAACGTCGTCCTGGATTTTTTGTGAAACTAAAACCGAGTTTTCACTGTGAAGTACAAAACAATGACAGACATCGCTCCAACTTGTACCCGACCCTCCCTGGGCGCTCCGTACCTAGCAGAGTAGCAAGGCCTCGTCGTCGCTCGTCTCGCTCTTGGCGGCCGCCTCCAGGCAGGTGTCGGGGACGCGGGCGGTGTGCACGATGCCGCAGCGCTCGCAGGGGCCGTCGCGGCCGCGCGGCGCCGCGCCGTGGGGCTGCCTGGGCCCCGGTCCTTGATCTGAGCCGAGATCAAGCCGAGGGCTCCTTGATCTGAGCCGAGATCAAGCAGAGGTCTCGAACAGTCGTTCATGTCAAAGTCTGATGCTACATCAGAGACTGGAATTAGCATTTCGACGTCGTCGTCCTCTTCTCTTCCGCCTGCCCCGTTATCGAGCTGTCTCAAAGGACTTTGGTTCTGACTCGCTGCGCTCGCCCTGCCGAGGGTGAAGCGCACCCAGCGCAGGCCTTGAGTCATGCGACTGAGCGCGCTGCTGAGCTGGTGCCGGGCCGGGCTGGCGCTCGGCGGCTCCGCGCCGGGCGCTTCTCTGCCGTTCTCCGCGCCGCCGCTCGGCGCCGAGGAGCTCCCGCACGCTCCCACCGGCGCTTCTATTGCGGACGCAGGGGGCACTTTCTGAGGCAAAGAGGCGGCGACTCCACCAACTGCTCCCGCTGTGTCTCTTCTTTCGTTTTCTGTGTCCGTGTCATCGGATTCAACTGAAAATAGGCTTCTGTGAGTATTATTTCTTTCAGCTTCTCTGCCGCTACTTTGGCCAGCAACATCATCTCCATCTGACGAGACCAAGGCCAGTGATCCAGAATGACGTGACCTTGCGAAGTTAAAAATGCGATTCCAAATGTTACTTGATCTGCCAGCAATGGGAAGTCTGATTGAGGTAAATCCAAGCTGAGATCGCACTGCAAGTCTCAGGTTTTCCAGAACTGAAGCCTGAACAAGAAGATAAACAAAAGTCAAGCATTGACAGCATGTTGGCATCATTCTTACACTAGGAAAATAACAACTAATGTGCATAAACACATAAAAATCTAAGTTTAGATTATTAAATATTAGAAAATGTCCAATCTGTAATGTTAAGGATCTGGTAAATCATAGAATGCTTAAGGTTGGAAGGGACCTCTGGAGGTCATCTAGTCCATATAGCAAAAGACTACTTTATACATAAGGCAGACATAAAAGAAGCCTAGACTCTGACACACACACACACACACACAAAAATGAAAAAAAAAAAGGGAAAATAAACTGGAAGATTTACGGAGAAGAAAAGAGGAAACAAGACAAGCAGAGGAGACCCATTCCTGCCTGAGCCAAGGCCTCTGTGGAGGTGGGCAGAATGGACACAGACGCAGGGTGCGCTGATCACAGGCCTAGCACAGAAGCTCTGGTATAGCAGATATGAGATACACAAGATCAGCTAACACACAGTTCTACCAGAAAGAAAAAGTCACTGTGGATTTTATAGCATAATGTGCCATAAAAAGTTTAGGATTTGAAAATTTCCTGGAACTCCTGAAGATATAAACAGAGGTGACCTTTTCCTATTCACTGTTGTAGGACTGCCTGGAACAGAGATAAAATTAAGTATCCTCTCTCTACTAAAAGGACCAGAATGTTTGACTTGTTTCCACACTGGCATAATCAGTTGACACCAGTTTCAGATAGTAAGGGCAGATACTAGTGCTTCTGTTTAATCAAAATTATCTTGTAAGTTCTAAACCATGCATTTCCCAAATTTGATATAAATTTCCTAGAGAGTCAGTTAAGAAACAATGCAAGTCTGTTTTTTTCTGGTGAAAACCTTGTATTTCTTTTAAACTGTAAGGTCACAGCATCATATTAACACTTTGATTTGGGCTTCCTTTATTCAAATTTAGTGAAGAGAACCTCAGCTAAGTGGCCCATTTCTCAGAAACATTATGGTAACCGAGATCTGTCGGCTGCCTGGCAATTCTGTAATCAAGCACATCAGTAAATGTTTTTATTTTCAGAAGAATCCACGTTCGCATCTTTTCAGTGAATGGAACATATTCAACCAGGTTCATGTTACCCATCTTGAACAGCTATAACATATCTATGTCACAAAATGCTTTAGTTTAATTTTGGAAAGAGGACAGGAAGACAAATCTGTAAAAGCACCAAAGTGCCCCTGAACAAAAACATACTGTGATTTTGCATAACCACGCTGACTTATGCAATGAGAAGCTTGGTTATAGTCGAACTGTCCTTAAATATAAACCTCACTTCCAGAGTAGAGCTATTGGTTCCCTTCTCCAAGAGAAAAGGCATCAGATATGTTTTTCCACAAAGTTGTATTTACAGTCTGTGAGCCTACATCTACTTGCCACTAGCAAAGCTGCATGTTCAGCTTTGCTTACTACTCTGTGTTTGAAAAGTAATGTCTAGTTTTGTGTAAAATTACCTCACGTTTACATTACACCTGGCTTAGATCAGTGGTAAGTTGGCCTCAGAAGCTTTACCTCTGTGCTTAGAGGCACACTACA
The DNA here is from genome assembly GCF_000705375.1 of Tinamus guttatus. The sequence continues at coordinate 11,562 of NW_010576784.1, forward strand.
ACATCCAAGACAAGAGCCCCTCTTAACTTAGTCAAGGCATTCAAGTTCATTAACATAAGGAGAAAAACAGTTAATCAAATATTAAAAGATTTCAGGATCAGTAGTTAGTGGAAGCTTGAACAAAGGCCTTTGAGATTGGCTGGGTTTTGCCTAGGTACAAAAGTCTAAGTATTAGTTGCTAAATATTAACTTTTACTTCATCAGCAGGAGATCAGTATGAGCTACATGCAGATTCTTGAGGCATCTAGTTAACAAAAAGAGCTGACTAAAGAACAGATTGTAAAAAGGACAGGTTATAATCACAACAGGAGTAAAAAAGGACAAGGAACGAATTAGCAACACAGCCCAAGGACTCATGGTGAGACAGAGGAGGCAGCAAAAAGATCACAATTATTCTCAATTCAAAGGCTGTATCAGACACATAAAACAGCACCTGGCTCCAAGCAAGGGAGCATCAGAGATGTCCCGAGGACATAAGAACTGATGGTGCTTGAGCTCTCCATCCCCAATAACACTTGCAAGACTACTTGGACCCACAGACCCTGCTGCTTGTAAGCATGTGAGCATGAAAGAATGAGCATATTCCATCTACCATAGAGTAAGCACAATTAAATCAATTCTGTTGAAAATAAAAATCAATTTCCCTCCCTATGGTCTTGCCACAAGTTTTTTAAAATATATATATTTTTTCTGCATTATTAAGTAATAGTAAGCTTTGCTACATCAGCTGCCACATACCACACAAAACCAGCTGTGGTATTGCACCATGGTGGGATTCCCAGAATGTGCTGTTCTAGCTCACAAACAACTGCTTTAATTGAAAGATGATTTATTTATTTGTTTTTAAATGAAAAAATAGCTCTGATAGAAGTTTATTCGTCAACCAAACAAAAATTGTGCTATCGATTGCTACGAAAAACAAAAAGGATAGATATGCTGTCACCTCCTATAGTAATTAATACCATATATTACAGCCTTGTATCCTTTTCTAAACATAGTGGGCAAGATCACACCTGAAAATGCACGCGCAGTGGCTGAACTACTGCATGCAACAGAATTCTGAATTCTTACTTCTAAGATTAAGTGCTTTTCTGCACTCTTAAGAGCTTATCCAGCAATATCAAAGAACCTAAAACTAGATCTGCCAATCTATTTTTCATGCAATACTGGCATCCACTACTATGAAAATAAAGCCCCAAAGTAAGCTGTGATGCTACCCCAGTACAGTGATCCTGTCTAGTAGCCAACCTTAGTTCAAGTTTAAGCTAATCTTAGTTTAAGTATTCATGTGAAACGAAGAAAAGGGAATGCTCCAAAACCAAATGGGTCAGACGGAAGGTAAAATGTTTTTATTTCAACTTTCTTAAAATTTAATGTCTGCCCGCAATTTTGAAATCTTACCTGGTTTGGTGAACAAACAGGAAAATCTTCAACTGGTGGTATTAAACCCTGGGCAATTAACTGTCCATAAGATGGGGGAGCTTCTCTTCTTAACAGTTCAGCCTCAACTCTCGACAAATGGGTTTCAAATGATCTTTTAAAGAGAAAAGAAATTTTCCAAGTCGGTAATATGTACTCATATTTAAGAGTAAAACTACATCAGACTTACGATCTGAAATAAGAAACTTGAGCAGATAGAATCTTACTAAAAAAATAAACAATAAAAATATTAACAACTTCTTGTAGTCGTTCGTAAAGGTCTGTCCAGAAGAGAAAAGAACAGAAAGGAACCAAGAATACCTGCCAAAAAATCACGGACTAAATGCATAAGGCACCATATTTGTTTTTAAAAAAAGAAAAGTAATGCTGACATGACATGAGATAGTCCACCACAGAGGGAATATTCTTAAATGTATTCATTCACCTGCAGAAACGAGGCATCCCCACACCTGCTGTTCAGCAACCACATCTCAACTGTCCACAGAAAAGTGAATAACTCTAACCCCTTTATCTACCCTCTTTTTACTGCCAAGGAGAAAGAAGGAACCACACTTTTAGAAATAATAATTCTATGTCAGTAGAAGCAATAATTACATGTCAGTTAGAATGCTTTAATACAAAAGAGAACTCTAATAACAAAATAAATGGAAGTATTTTAAGGTTTAAGTGCTGCAGGGTATCTGTTGCCCTTACCTTCGCTCAAACATGCGGAGCGAGTACAACTTGCAGGTACATCCCAGGGCAATGACAAGCAGCAATCCACAAATGAGGCTCCCTATGACAGCCGCAGTTATGACTCTAGTGGGCACAATGACCGGGCAATTCTCCTCGTCGCTGCCATCGCCACAGTCATCTTGGGAATCACAAACCCAGCTCTCAAACACACAGCGGTTGTTTTTACAGTGAAAATTTCCCGGCTGGCAGAAGAAACAATTCTTTTCGTCGGAGCCGTTTGGGCAGTGGTTCTGGTAGTTGCAGCGGTCTGAGCGAGGGTAGCAAACACCATTTCGAGAACAGGGAAACTCGTCCCTTTGGCACATGGTGCAGTTGGCTTCATCCCTCCCGTTCGGACAGTGCCAGTAGCCGTCGCAGCGCTGCTGCTCTGTGTAGCAACCCCAGTTCCCACCACACGGGATTTCCCAGGGCAAACAAAAGCCATCGACTTGATAGGTGGCGTTGAATCCCCTCGCGGCGTTCACTTTGTCAGCACAGAAATGCACTCTTATCTGTCCCGAGGATGAAACAACCGTGAGGGGAGCGTGAGAGTCAAACGCTGTCAGCACACGTAGAAGCCTCCGCGGATTCTCCTCTAACCCATCGTAGATTTTGACATAGTCTCCATAACCAGTACCATCGAGTTTAAAATCAGTAAATCGCAAAATTACTTTGCGATGGTCGCCAGTGTCTATTAGCCACGTGCAGTTGCTTCCGGGTGGATAAAAGTCAGGATAATTGGGAGAACTGAAAGTACCGTAGAAGTATTTTAACAACTGCCCACAGGTTGGCACGCTGCAGTCTATTTCATCTCCCAGGTCAAGACAATCGATGTTGCCATCACATTTTAAAGATTCTGGAAGGCAAGTGTAAAGCTTGGTGAGGCGAGACAGACACTGGAACTGGTTGTAAGCACAAGGTTGAAAGGAAGAAGCTGTTGGAGGATTCGCTTTGGCACAGATTTCTTCATCTGAATTGTCTCCACATTCATCCATATTATTACATTTCCAGCTTTCTGGAATACACTTCCCATTAGCGCAATGAAACTGGTCACAATCACAATTGGGTTCATCCGATTTTCCTGGAAAAACAAAAAAAAGGAAATTATAAAATATTCTCCTTATAGAATGTAGTACTCCGGGGTTCGTGTTGCATGTGTATTTGCAGCACCAGGTGGCTCGGAACAGCAAAACAAGGAACTTTTTAACGTCTCTGTAAATCAGCACAACTTTCGACAAGACAGCATTTTCCAATCTAGACGCTGTCAACACATCAGCATGATCCTTCGCTCTTAGCTGCTTCGAGTCAAATAACTAGTCAAGAAAACCATGCTCATTTATAGCAGCTGAAAAGTCTTGTTTCTAAGGTGCTAAACTTAAGCCAGAAAAATATTGTTTCTCACCCTTCCCACTGAAAATACAAATTACCTGATCAAACTCTTTCATATAAAAGCTGTCCTATTGCTGTGCTGTTTTCTTAGGTTTGTACAAAGGGAAGCAAGTGTGAAAAGCTGACAGGTAAGATTATCCTTCACCTCACCTTAAGAGAGCAACCACTCTCTCCCCCTTTTCCCATCGCTTGCTCCTTGAGCAATTAAGACAGCAGAGTGCAGCGAAAAAGAGAAGTACAAGTTTGTGTTTAGGCATATGTGCATTTTAATAAATTAAGGATACAAGTAGTGGTCAAAGGTTTTTAGATTCTGAAAAACACCAGAAGATACCAGCATTGAGGAAAATGTGTCTTACTGGCTACTACCACGCTTCCAGCCTCAAAAATATTTTCTTCAGCAATTCATTTATTAAAGCTCCAGGCGTGTTAAACACGGAAGCACCTCGGGAACAGCCCCTTTCAGCTCTGTAGCCATATCAAATATATCTGTACCATTTCAAGGCACTGCAGTTTCTAAAAAGCATGGCATAAATCATACATTTGGCTAAAATGACACTATAATGCAAATAGTCTTCCATAGCAGAGAGCCAAGAAGTTGGACAAAGGCACACTAAGACTAAAGTAACACTGCATTCTGGAGTTTAATAAAGAAATGCTAGAGGCAGCATTGGCTCAAAGAGCCTCCCAAGGAAGCAGGTCCTATTTACTTTAGCACAGACCAAAACAGGTCCCCAGAAGTTAACCAGTCAAAGTGTTAACACTTTCTAAAAAAAAGGAATAAAGGAAAAATAAAAGTGACAAACACTATGAGCACCACTGATGTCAACAAATTTACTAACAGGGGGTGAAGATAGAACAAAAACAAAAGCATATGTCGTCAGTGATTAAGTTTAAGAAAATATTGCAGTAATGAGACAAGGTATAATTTCAACCTAAGTTCTTGTTTCTGTTTTCTCAGAAAAGAGCTGCCTACTTGACTCCGATTTAGCATTTTTAAACCCACGACCCTGAGTCATTACATCGATAAAACTTACACTTGATATTAAGTGGTAAAATAATGAGAGAAGAGAACACTGTCATGAACTTTGACTTTCAAATGAATAGGTTACAAGCTATTAGCTCATGCCTTGACTAAGCTGATACAAAGTCGAAGCAATTTGAGAACAATAAATGCACAAATAAAACCATTCTTGAACACAGTGCCTGTCAAGAACTTCAGCATAACGCAAGTTAATTGGCAGAACCCAGGTGCAGTTATAGCCAAAGGACTAACCCAAACACCCCATGCACATACCTGCTCTACTTTTATCTCTGTTTTCCACCTTTCCATCAGCCACGATAGTTACACTCTGTCCTATTTTGGTACCCATAATTAAAGATCCTTCTAAATTAAGGAAGGTGGTGGAAAAAAAATCCCTCCTAGTCTAGTCTTGATGCCAAATGGTGAATTTACTGAAACAAGTCTCGATGACATCAAAAGATGGCTCTCCTTAGATCACTGAGAGAGCTGATTAAAATGTCTAAATAACTAAACAAAACAAAAATGTGATAACAGAAAGCTTTTCATTCTAAATGGTAAAGAATGATCAAGGTCCAAAAGACCATCAAAAGTTATGTTAAATACATGTGATTTCTACTTTAAAATAACGACCAAAACTCAACACTGATTTGTCACTGGAACAAATCACCAAAGACCAGTAGAACCCTCCTAACTGGAGCATTTTTGTTTGTTTGTTTTTAATGAAATGTGGTATTTTTCTGGAAGATATTAGTTATTTTAAACAAGAAGTGAAAGAAATCATATGGCCTCTTGTTTAAAAAAAAAAAGCTTTTCTAAGATATTTAGCATATGCTTCTTGACACAAGAACTCACTATCCCAGCTTTGGCTTTTGGTTTCTTTTATTCTATGTTTCCTGATTAGTCAGCTTACCACAGAGAAAATTTTATGTCATGTCACTGCTGTCACTGTCATTAGTATCACCACCTACACTTATAGGTATTGAGGCATCACTCAAGTTAAAAAACAGAGTGTTGTCAGTAACATATACAAACTGTTGCAATTGCCTAACTATGACAACTGTAAACACAAGGATGTAAACCTGCAGCTTTCACATACAAGCCTATCCTTTCAAATGGCAATTTTTAATTTTTAGCTAATTTTTATTTATTTTTTTGGTATTTATTAAGAAGTTAAATAGGGAAGTGATGAAAGACAATTTTTAATTTTTAGTTAATTTTTTTTTTGGTATTTATTAAGAAGTTAAATGTAATACAGACACTGAAGACTCATCCTAAGAGCACTGATTCATAGTATACAAAATAAAACATTGGTATAGTTGCACGTATTGCAGAAGTGTTGTTAATATTTGAGAAGTTCCCTTTTTATATAGGAGAGCACGCACAACCAGAAAATTATTAGAGCGGATTTTTCAGCTTTTCTCCTATATACAGTGCCCTCTACAACATTAGAGGACTATTATGATCATGGAAACACTACATTATTGCCTCAGACTTGATGAATTTCCCAAGTATCATATTAAGCATAGGAATTAACCTCAAGTCAAAGTTTTACTAAAGTTGTTTTTAAAAACATAATTTAAATATTAAGTAGTAGCCTTAAAAACACTGGCTTAAATAGTTTTTTTAATATCTTAACAGACTAATAATTAGTAGTGCCTAACATCAATGTGTAGAAATCAAATAACACAGGAAAAAAATTCTTATTGTTGAAAATGTTATATCTGCTTCCAAAAGGAGATATATAATGAAGTTGTTTTAAGATTTGAAGGAAAGGGAGGAAAGGATTTCTAGAAATTCTCTATTAAGTCGTGGCTTCCTCTTCCCTGCCCATTCCCTATCCTTGCCCTCAGTCGTCCTGGAAGCTGCTCACGTAGGCTGCCTTTCCTCCATGCCTATAGGGACGTGGAGATGAGCAGGGCAAAAGCAGCTGCTGGGGGTGACTGATCAGATAGGGGCGACTGATTAGATAGAAGTTTTTTTTTCCATCCATTTCCTTTGGTCCAATAGTAAGCAAAATCCTGGAGGAGCATCTCCTGGAAAGCTGAGCCAGCAAAGACAGGGCTGCATTGCCTCCCATGAGGTATGGTAAACTTCAAGTGCAGAGGGAGCTTTTGGGCAGGCTTGGAAAAACAGATAGAAAGGAAACACCTTCCTGGCAGCAACTGTTGTTGTCAAAGCTCTTTTGTAGGAGAACAGAGAGCAGAATGCAGTGCAGGCAAATATGGTCCTGACATTAGGGCAAGTTTTTTTGAAGCTCTGTACGGTAACTTTGGACAATGGTGGCAATGGATAGGTGGGATATCATGGGGAATATCAAAGGGAATAACCGAATGTACCTTGTACATACAAGAAAACTGAAAAATTGCATGGCAAAGATTTGGAGCAGGTCAGAGAACACAGGATAGACATATACTGGGAGGGAGCAAGTGTATTGAAACTATTACAAAAACAATGAAGAATCTAATCCAGCATTTCTGATGATCAGGACTTATCAAATTATTATATGCAATTCTAATACCTCTGAAAAGCAGAAAACAGCTTGGAACCACTCTTTACCCAAGAGTGACTTTCTCCTGTCCCTGGAGAGCTGCTGCAGTAGCTATTGGAGTCCAAATAGAACAAAAACTGCCCACAAAGCAGATGTAAAATATTACTACTGATAACTAGCTTGCACTGCATATTTGAACTATCCAAATAGAATTTTTCTATGTCCAAAATGAGCCTATGCTTAGCTAATCTATCGTCTTACTACATTTTTTTTAAGAATGCAAACCTTTTTGAGATGGTATGTTTAATAAAAGAGGTCCCGCAATAAACATTTTCTCCTATATAAATCCTGAGTTGACTACATGAAGTGTGTGCTGAACCCTGATGCAAAGGAAGTAATGCTTAAAAATGTAAAACTAAGCCATAAAGTTGTACCCATTATTATTTGCAACATACCAGCAAAGTAGGCTAATCTGAAGCCTTTTCGAGAGATGCTATCATCTGAGTGAAACCTGATCCAAACATGATCCTGTGAAGAGATGTACGGTGAGGGAATAGAGGAACCACACGCTCTGTAGCCTTCAGTATTCTTGTAGCTTCCAATCGTCAGCCAATCTGAGCTGCATCTCCGTGACCCCTGAACATCAAAATCTTGAAAGCTGGAAAACAACAGTCAAAATTGATATTAAAATGGGCACTACACAACCAAACTAATGAATCAGTACACGTTGAAATGGAAATTAGATGAAAGTACTCCTCGAGCATGAAACAAAATAATGGCTTCTCCATCGAGGGTGAATTATGAGGACACTAAAAGTTTGGTCATCCAAGATACTGTACCTGCTACTTAAGTAGTCCAGTTTTGCTACCAAAAAAAAGTGTGTTCATGTTGAAGCAAATTTTTGAGTAATTCTGGTCATTAAATTATTCATTTAATAATTTTATATACACTAAGTGGTTTTATTTAACCAATTCTCCCAAGACTCTTAGCTAATGCTGCTTTTGGCCAGCGATCTGACTTGACATCCTAAGGACACCTAAAATGTCCAAAAACACGATTTCAGAGGAGATTTGCTCTCACTTGCACTACTCAAGAACCTGGTGGGTATGTCATGGAAGATATCACCCAAGCTTTAATCACAATTACATGAAGATGGACTTCCATGTTAAAGCAGTATAAACTGCCTGGGCAAAAACAGGTCAGCACAAGCCAGAAACAAAGTGTGAACTATGCACTAGACATATACACCAGAGTGGGCAGAGGGTGGATTGAGAAATGTGGCTCCAGCTGGAGTAGTGTGTCCAGTTCTGGGCTCTCCAGCACAAGAGGGGCATGGAGCTACTGGAGGGACTCCAGTGGAGGGCTATAATGCTGAATAAGGGACTAAAGCACCTCTCATGAAGACAGGCTGAGAAAGCTGGCCCTGGTGAGTCTAAAGAAGAAAAGGCTGACGTGATTTATCATGGGGTACAAATACCCTAAGGGAAGGTGTCCAGAGAATGGGACTAGACTGTTTTCAGTGGTGGCCGGCAATGGCCACAAACTTAAAAAAAGGGAAGTTCTGCCTGAATTTGAGGAAAAGCTTGATGGTGAGGGTGAGAAAGCACTGGAACAGGTTGCCTAGAGCAGCTGTAGATTCTCCTTCCCTGGAGATATTCAAAACCCGCCTGGACACTATCCTGTGTGTTGTGCCCTTGGGTGACCTTGCTTGTGAAGGGGGTTGGACTAGGTAATCTACAGAAGTCCCTTCCAACCTTAATCATTCTGTGATCCCGAGTCTGTGATTCCCCTTAGACCAGCAGGTCTGTACTGGAAAGTGAAGTAAATTTGCAGCTAAAGTCATATATATTATCTATATCCTCTGCAAAAGTCTTTACCTTAGCAAGAAAATTATCATCTTCCCCTTTAAAATGTATCATTTAATACTGGCACCGTCACAACATAAATCACACAGATTACCTATTTATTCTGTTTATAACGTCCAAAAAATTAGAAGCTGATGCAGAGCCACTTTCTCATTAGTTGGTTCTAAATTTATGTAACTGCCTATACCTGTCCCAGCTTTCCTATTCTTCAGGAACACTTCTTGCTTCCAAACTACCTACTGGAAAGGGATGCCATTTTAATCAAAACAGGTCTACATTTACAGGCAGGCAGAGGAAATCAGTGCATGCACAACTGGCAGTCACAAAAGGTGCAGTCAGTGCTTTGTCAATCTCCGTTGTTGACACAGGACCAACGTTACCTTATAGTTATGATCTCCCCGGGGTTTGCATGGATGTACCAGCTGCAGTTGATTCGTGCGGGATATTCCGAGGGCCACCCTGGACTCGTGATTGTCCCACTCGGTGATCTAATTTGTTCTGGAAAATCTCCACAGGCTAAAAATGTAATAGCAACGATGAAAGAAATGTTACTAATCAGATTTTTTTTTTAAAGCGAGTAGGACAAAGTCAAATCACAACTTATCAGGAAAATATCACAGTGAGTTAGCTAAGGTATAATAAAAACTGTGTCTAGAGTTGCTCACAAAGAAGCTCATAAGGATTTCTGAATGTTGCCAGTGCAGATGTTTATACTACTGTCAGTTAGTACTACAGACTGAAAGATTAATGTCTGCAGACTTTGACATCTTTATTAAAGTGAAATATTTTACATTTCCTACTTCTAGTCTTCACAGGCATTCAACTATGCATTTACACATTATACTCACAAATGCATTATGAACATGAAAAATAAATTAAAACAAAATAATTAAGTAGTCAAAATTTACTTTCTCATGAAGACCCAGCACCTGGCTATCATTTAAATGGTCCCTTCCAGCCCTTGGCACAGAAATCATCTTCATTTACATGATTACAAAAGAAAAAGTGCACTTATTGCTGCACATCTCATTTATAAATATTAAAAGTTAGGTCTCCAGGAGAGGTTTGTGCAATGCATTTCCAATAACAAACTAGAAAGCTTTTATTTATAGGTCTGATTCTACTCAGTTGTACCAACTAAGACGTATTAGATCTTAATTTATGTAGAGTTAAGCATTAAGATACTTTGATGTAGAATTTAGGAACTGCTCAAACTTTTTGGGAAGAAATAAGAACCAATTTCAAAACACATCAAGACAGTGTTTTACTGGAATATTCATTAACTATTTGCTGAAAATGCTTTAATTTGCAGTAAGCCCTGTAGATGGTGCTCCAACACCATGAGATTTTGGAAGCCGACCTCTGTGCGAATGGCCTGGATACACTTTGCCTCTGTTCAGACGAGCAACCAAAGGACAAGAAGATATATTTGTGAGGAGTTACTTTGTGAATAGTTATTCTCAAATTAATGTCTAAGCTAGACAGCATTTTTAACAGGTATAAAAAAAAATACACAAAGAAGAGGGGAAAACATGTAAACCACTTTATACTCAACTTGCAAATCCTGGCAAGCAATTCTAAATGCTATTTGGTTACTACTGAACTAGCACTCAGCTTAAAATAAGTTGTTTCCAGATAAATTTTACATCATTACAACATTCCTCTGAATCTGGTTATTTTTTAAAAAATGGCATATTAGGCTTTCTTATAGAGAGTCACTAAGGAAGCTTTCAAATCTACCTGCTCTGACAACAACTTGATGAAGAAAATCTCACACTGGAACATCAAAATGATCCACTGAAAACCTACGTTCATTCCATTTTACGAAGTTTATCTTAAAAAAACCCTAAGCTTGCCACATATATCTGTTGAATAGGGACCTCCACGCTCAGCCAGCAACTACCACGAAATTAGCTCCTCCTGCTTCTTATGCTGGAACCAGCAAAACCAGGAACAAAGATATATTGCAGAAAAGAGAAAAACTGAGAGCTTAAAACAGTGACAGAGAGCAAGTGCAAGAAGAAACAGGGAAGGGACATGAAAAAGGAACGACCACTTCCTTAACCGAAGAGCAGCTGCACAGGCTAAGTACAGCTGCGTACCTGGTACAATTTCACACACTTAAATCTATTACTTAATGAAGGAGACAAAAGGAAATTCCCATGAGTGGACCAGGTTTATAAGAGCTAAGATTATTAATTGCGTAGAAGCTGTACTTTCATTTTGCTGAGAAAATTATTTCTCAGAAAGACTTTATAAAGGTCTTCTTCGTTTTTAAAAGATAATACAGTTCTAAGGGCATCTACTCTATAAAATAAACAGCAAGAATCCCAGGCTTCTGGTTGAATAGCATGTGTTTCTTCTGAAGTTTTTGACAAAAATACTTGTAATATAATTTATGTGCTAACAAACACGGAGAACGTGCATCAGTAAGGGAGCAAAAGCCAGCTCAGCTGAAAGGCACGAAGCTTGCAGAAAGGCTGTCGATGGAGATAGAAACACTATTCCTCTGGGCTATGGAGATTTTGCACCTCTGATTTCAGCTGCAGTCGCTAGCAGCATTCTAGACATCCGACTAAGGTACGGGTTGGTTATGTCTGTGGAAATTTAAAATTACAGGAAAACAGACTAGCTGTAAGGTCATTTGCAAAAGGCATTATGAAACACAGAAGCAAACAGCAGAATAAAAATTAGCAGGCAGAAAAGGGAGATTAAGATTGTGATTGAAGCAGAAGTACAAAACAGAGACTGAGAAAGCCACCCTGCCCTGTTTAGAAGACACACTGTGATGCAAGCCCGGGGTAATTTCTAATTTCATGCTGGCAACTACAAATTTTTGGGGAGGGATCCCCGAACTCCACCTGCACAACACACACATAGAGATAGGTGCTGTCTTTACTGATGTTCCTCTCAATTCCCTCTACACCACTACGTTCCCTGGTGCATTTCTGCTCATGCATCTCCTGTTTTACACCCTTTCCTTTATGAGACTTTATTAACTTTATTTGCTATTCTGTTTGCTATTTTATCCTCATACGTCTGCTCAGGAGATTGCAGTGTTCTAACTAGAACTGAGACATTTCAAACACTAAAGTGCAACACAGTGGTCACAAATCTGCTGAGAGGTTAAGCTGGGCACATGGCTTTCTGGTTTATATGGATTTTCTAATAGACTTTCTAAGCACATGCTGCTGAAAAGTCTTCCTTATCCCCTTTTCCTGAAATTTGTTCACCTTCCCACATTTCGGAGTGCAACCATAAACTACAGGATATTGACCGGCAAAGAGAAGAGGGCTAATGAAAACGTTATGGTACAACCTGCTACTTGCAAGTTGCAACAATAGTCAAGAATGCAAAAACTGCCTAGCAAGATCTAGAGAAGTAGAGTACCTGTAATAACAGTGAACAACATGTCAAGGAAAACAGTCACTTCAGAAAAGCAGGGAAAGGAAGATTAGGGACTTATCTTCACAGTAATGCCAGGAGATTAGTTGGAAAGATAAAAGAATTAGCTTTCAATGTGAACCACGAGATGATAAGGTATGCATTATATTGGACATGGTAAGGACATGAATGCAGCTGGATAAATGATCTGAAGGTGTTTAAAAGAGCTTAGACTAAAAAGAGAATAATGTTGTGATAAAGTCTAAACCATGAATAGGGAGGATAATTATTGCATTTTTAACTCTCAGGACCCACCTCGAGTCTGATTTAGAGCTCTGCTGGGGAAGAAGGCAAAGGAATCTTTGCCTCCAGGTCAGGCTGAAAAGCTTTAATTTGAAATGCCCTTTGCTCTGCAAGACAGAGGCACAAAGGGGTCTCAGCAATTTCTGCTGTTGTGAACAAAATGCCTTCTTAGGCCTGAAGCCTTAAAAACAAATAAAAACTATTTAAAAAAATAAAAAGGGTGTTGATGGTGGCAAAAAATGATTTTGCAGTTTTGACAGTTACAGACCCTGTGTGACAGACAGGGACAAGCCTGAAAAATGAGACACAGCAAATGCCTTTTGTTTCAAGTTTTAAAGGCATAAATACTAGTTCATTAGTGATAATTCATTTACAAGAGATAATATTCTTTTATTGCTTTTTGTAGAAAATACATGTTTTACATATTAGAGGTGTATCTGCACACTGCAACATATAATACAGAGCAAAAGCATAACTACCAGAGACAGAAGTCAGTGATATTAAAATATAACTTAGTCATGCAGCTTTACAGTGGCAGCACAACAGGAAATCTGCCATCAAGACAAATTATTTCATTCTGAATCCTTTCTCAGTAGCCACAGGAATAAGAATATCTAAGAATATTTCTTGCTTAGCCTCAACGCCAAGTCAAAATGGGATCTAGAAAGATTAGAAGTGAGAAGCGCTATTTGACTTAAAATCCTCCTCATCCAGGATAGCTGTTCAGGTAGGTTTCTGGGAGGTTGCATGAAAATGTGATTTTCAAATTGAAAAAAAAAAAAGGGGGAAGAGGGGGGCAACATACAGATTATTTCAGAGGTCTCCCAAATCCCATGCAGCCCATCCTCCTCTTGTATATACACTGCAAGGTACCTACACGTACAAAACGTGAGGAGAGCCTCACCAGCTCTGCCCTTGGACTTTGTCCAGGCTTCCCTTACCAGCTGCCTCCTCCGCTCCTCTCCCTACCCTGCACTATCCCAAACTCTCCACTGAAGAACTTCCTCTTTGCAATAAGAGCAAAGCTTGGGCACTGCGATATTTACCCTGCCCCCAGCTGGAAGGGGGATCTTTCCTCGCAGGAGCTAAAGGTCTCTCCAGCAGCTGCTGCTATCTCGCACAGAAAGGACATTGTGTCCTCCTCCTGAGCGGGCAGAACCACAAACTCCACTCGCCTCATGCTCAGCAAATGCTTTTGGCCCTGTGCTGCAACCTGTGACAGCGGCTGTTGCAGCAAACAGAATGAGGGGTCAGCAAACCATATTCCAGCAACTGCACAGGCTGTTGTCCTTGCTGGACACAACCCAATTTTGGCAATGAGTGTTTGTAGAGGGACAAGCACAAGGGCTCTTGTTTATTATTCCAAGTGTGCCATAAATACACTGTACAGGACACGTGGTGCAGTACTGCTGTTGGAAAGCAACATCATTGTGGATGATACAGCAGAAGAATGAGTAGCAAATAGTGACTACAATGAGACTTGGACCTGTCTGTGTGTGGCAAAAAAGTGGAAGGG
>NW_010576784.1:26494-42489 GCF_000705375.1 Tinamus guttatus
CGCGGCCGCCCTCGAGCGAGGCCTGTGGCGGCGGCGCCCTGGGCTCCCCGGGCAGCCAGCAGCGCCTCAGCCTGACGAGCTCTGCGTTTCTTCTTTTTTTTTCCTCTTTTAATAAAGAAACTGTGCAGTCAAGTGTGGAGCAGTTTCAGTTGCTGCTTCAATCTAATCAGGTGAAACGCGTAACTCCTGGATTTTTATTATTTGATAGTAGCAGGGTCCAAAATTACATTTCAATAAATTTCATTTCACAAAAAAACTTTACTGAGGAAAGAAAATACCAATTCAACTTAAACCAACTTTTCTCTTAGTTCAATGTTTGTATGGAAAAATAATTAAGCAGTCCACTTAGAAAGCCATAATCTGTTCATGAGCATGCAGGTATCAATTTTATCTTATGAGAATTTTTCCATGTTCCAGTTGCTTCATTCCTTATTACATGCTGCAAAAGGCAGTAATAATTTTTATAGCCAAATATCTCTTCATAAGATACCAGGTGGCTTTCAATATTTACTATTTAAGTCATGCATGAAATTTAAACATTACGAAAAATGACTTACCCGTTGACACTCCTGAAATATGCACATTTTCAGAATGTTCTGCAAGAGCACCATTTCCTAAAATTAAACATAATGAATAAGCTAATTTCCAAGATAAAATTTGTAAAAATTCTTCAGATACCCTTTTACAGAACAGAAAGAACAAAACTGAACTTATTTCAATTAACAATAAATATTAAAGCGCCTAGGCACATTTTAGTGTAAAACTTTGACAAAGACTAGAGAAAAAGTTATTATACAGAGAAAATAAAAACAAGTTTCATTAATGTACTAGGAACAATTAAACATACTAGAAAAGAGGAAGTAGTAATTGGCTAAAGTAGGACAGTGGTTAGAGATTTGAGGAACTTCAGATTTTCAGTTTTTTTTTTAATCAGCATTTTGCTTCAACTGTTATTTTGCTCTTCAATAAATGTTTATTCCAATGCACCTCCCCTGTCGGCTCCTAGATGAAGATATCCAAGTAAAAGCTACGCGAGTGAAGGCATTTATGGAAATCAACATTCATAAGAAAATGTTGCCTACACCTTTTGCTCAGAAAAACGTTTCAGAGGTAATTGATAAGCTACCATCAAGGAAACGCCCCAATTTTCGTTACAAATAAGTATACTTTAAAAATTACAGGATAAAAAAGAGTGCTAAACACGTGACGAGACCAAGTAGTCGCTTCTCCATTTTCTCTGTTCAGTTTTCACACTCCTCACGCCTCTTTCAACCTTTTAAAAATCCTTTCATCAAATCTTCTAATCATTTTGAGAGAAGAGTACTGTTTTCAGTATAATTTGAAAAACTTTAGTCAAGAAGCTTTAAAACCACCGCTCTAACCTCCTCAAAATTTTGTTAAATTAAAATTTGTAAACCTTCTAATCATTTTGAGAGAAAAGCACTGTTTTCAAGAATGGGCTGCACTTATCATCATTGGGGAAACTATAATTTGAAAAACTTTAGTAAAGAAGCTTTAAAACCACAGCTCTAACCGCCTCAAAATTTTGTTAAATTAAAATTTGCCATGTCACAAGTGTTTAGTTGACCTAAAACAGATCTATCTGAACGAGCACCTTGGTGCCCTTCAGATACAGCAGTTACAAATAAAATGGTTCAGAAATTGTTCCTGAGGTTGGCAACAAACAGGCAATGACCTTTTTTTTTTTTTTTTTTTTTTTAACTTTCCAAAAAACCACCACAACATAATTAGAAAGTCTGATGATCAGAATATGCGGAAAAATTCAAAGTCCTCTTCCCGCACCAAAATTACGGAGTCTTAAAGGTGTTGAGTTTTACCTTCCTCATTTTTTTTCCCAAGTAATAATTTTACTGAATATATTTACATAAACATTTACTTGTTTACATTCAAGTTGCTTTGGCTCAATAAAGAAGAAAAACAATAAGCCCTCAAATGCTGCAATTAACCTCAAGGTGAAAAACTAGCACTTTAAATTGGAAATAGTTGTTCTCTAATACAATACTTTTTGTAAACAATAGTTTTACTTCAAAATCTCCCCATAACGAAAAAAAATCTCCAAATTGTTAATTCCTCTATTTTGCATATAAATGGACTTAGAGAAGTGTTCTTCACTTTGCTTTTGTTTCTTTGGGAAGAATTAGATCTAAATTCACAAAAAGAAATCTATGTCACAAAGTGATTTTACTTGCAAGCAATGATTCCTCAGAAGCTCATTTCAGATCCCAACTTGTTTTCTATTATTACAATTACACCCTAAGGAAAACAATAACTTAAAACAAAAGGCCTTGATGTGATAAAAACTCCTATTGAAATTTCATCTTTCAAATTACAGGACGATCATCCACCATTTTTACATCTTCAAAAATTTGTTACTAGCACGTTTAATTGTAGCTGCAGTTGTTACTGAACACTGAGGTAGAACAACATAAAAAAGGAATTCACAAACATTTAGAAATAGGGAAAACTTCATAGTAAATGTGGGTGAAGGGAGTCAAAGCACCCAGGAGAAGATTAGTTTTGACATTGGTTGAGAAAGGGAAACTTCCCCCCATCTACTCCCGACGATTCCCAAATTTGAATTACATACAAACTGGCCATGCATAAAAACAGGAGAGAAAAAGAAGGAAACAAAACAGACAGGAAACAATAAAAAAGAAAAAAATATGATACCAATACTAGAGCAAAATGCGAAAATACAGGCTTAGTGCTGAAGTGATAGAAAGAAATGCAATGTATTTACAAAAAAAAGCACAGACTAAAATAAATTATAAACCTATAGTGACCAGAAGCACACTAAAATGCATTTAACTTCTGTATGCTGACCTTAAAGTAATCAGACTAAGGAAGAGCTGAAGTCAGTGTCCAAAATGAAAGACTTGGTATGTTTTTTCTAAACATACTCTGTGATCTGACGTGTTTTGACACAAAGTGATGCCATGTTTATTTGCAAACCAACTTCAATCAAAGGAGGCAACAACGCTTACTCTCAACTCAGCATCAAATACTGTAATATCAAAATAGATTTTTTTTTACTTCCTTCCCAATAACAATTTGTTACATGAAAGATAAGCTTGACAGACCTCTCGGATGATTACTTCCTTCCTTTCTTATTCAAAACGTCACTGAAATAAAATGTGCTTTTACTAATTACTTAAAATTTTCTGAAAGGAGTCAGCAATGTTCCTTATGTTACCTCAGCATGTCATTGTGTGACCCTATAAACAGGGTCCACTCGACTATCAATACATCAGATAATAGCACAGTAATTCCCATTAAGATATGGAAACCACCTTCGAAATCTTTCAGTCTACTTGACACAGTGTGTGAGTAAATTTTTCCTTAGCGCATTGATACAGCTTTCATATTTCTTTGATTTCTCTTAAGTGAAATCTTTTAGTCTATTTGACACAGTGTGTGAGGAAATATTTTTTCCTTAGTGCATTGATATAACTTTCATATTTCTTTGATTTCTCTTAAGTATTATCCATTCCTATTTCAACCTGAAGTAGGAGGTTGAAAGAGGCTGCCTCTAACAAAACTTGACATAAAGTGTGTCCACATCCCTTACAAGTGATGGGCAAGAGACAGGCAAAGTGCTCAAAGGCACAAAGAAGCACAAATTCATTCTGCCTGCTCCAAACCAAGTCTGTCTGTCACAAAACCAACCCATTCCATCACGTGCTGCTTCTGTGACTCCTTAATAAAAGAGACTCAGGTAATCAAGTTTGCACGATCACCTTTTATTTGTCACGTATGACAAATGGATAATGGAAGTTAGGTGATATTAGGCCAATATGTATGACAAATTTAGTTTTGCAGCTTAAAACTTGGGCAGCAATTGGATTTCAATTTAAAAAAGGCAAGGCTCAAGATACAAAACAAACATTTTAAAAATCAGAATAGAGTGCTTGGTAAATGGGACATGAAATCTGTTAAACTATAGGTAAATTTCAGATAAAGCAAACCATGGAAACAGGAACCCTTTTTCCAAGCTTTCTAGTGAAGCGCCCCCGAGTGCCGCTCTCCTCGCTGGCACCGTGTTGGACATTCCCTGCTTGCCGCCTTGTCCAGGCTGTTCCACACTGCACATGCTCTATAAATAACCACCAGGGTCTGAGCTGACTTTTCATCTTACAGAATTCTAAAAATTTCTCAGCTGTCCAAAGAGCAGCCCAGCTACTTGGTTGGTCTGTGATTCCAACAGACTCATGCAGACCAGCCGGGTCCTTGGACCTTAGCCGGGCTGTCTCTGCTGCACTCAACCTCCCGAGATGCTACCTGCTCTTTCCAGCAGGGAGAACTAGGCAGCAATTCCATGAACACTTGCTGTAATTCCTCTGGATTTGGGTCTGACCTAAGGAGCAGGCAAGAAGATACCGGCTTTACCAGCAGCTCTGGGGCCTTTCTCCCATGCAGGTTTATATGAAGCCATGCTAGAAACAAAAGAAAACAAATCCAAGCATAAGCCCCCACTGCTCCCAGGCAGAGTTTGCAATAGAAAACAAAAATACAGAGAGGAAAACAAGTCACAGCATGAGAAGATGTTCAGCAGTCCAAATACCTATTCCAAGTTTCATCACAGCTTGCAGAACAGACAGGCCAGGGTGTGGGGGGACACGGGGCAAATGAAATGTTATAGCACTAAACTTGTCCCACCAAACTGCAGAGGAAAAGGAAGGGAAAACGTGAAAGAGCAGTGCAATAGCACTCAGAGTACGATAACTTTGGGAAAAACAGCTGTAAGATTGTACTTGCTTGAAATCCAGACAGTAAATGAGATATTGGACTGATAGGAAAGCTAGCCTAGCCTGGTTAGCCTTCCCCTTCAGGCTGGGATTTAGCTCCTCACAAACTTGCTTTCCAACTGCATGCCCAGGATCTCTGGCTCTCAAAACAAAGTATAACGGCCTATAAACTCAATGTACAAAACGAAGCCTGCAGTGCTGAAATAAGCATCTTCTTGAGAGTGAAATCCATGCACTTCGGAGAAGGTTAGTTTAATGGACTCTCCTCCCTGTCCCAAATTAGGTGGCTGCTTTAATCAACAGGTCCAGCTTAAGCAAGACAAGTTCCTGCATTTCAGCAATCTGAACCGGGGAGTTTCTGGTAATGAACATCAAAAGTATCTAAATGCTGAAACCAAACAGCAATTGCTCTTAAGTGAAAGCCTTGTTTTAACTTCAGTTGGACTAACAGCAGTAATAAGAACATATAGTTAAGTGATACACATTGTAAAAGTGCACACAACAGCCTAGTACATGCAGATTTCTCCATTACTATTTCAAAACCTAATTTTAAAACTTCAATTTGGAAAAGAAACATGCATCTTGGGACTGAATTAAACACAAACTGTTTTAAAGAGAAATTAACTCGACTGTTGAAATGAAAAATGAGAAACAAAAATCCACAGTGAAAACCAACACATTTAAGTGGCCCTTATTTTTTGCTGTTAAAGTGAGTAATCATTACCCACAAAAAAGCAGGCATATCTGCATGCAAGCTGAATTCTCTTATGTCAATTAAAGTCTCTGCCATTAGCTTTAACAGCCAAATTATAAATCCCTAAAAACAGAGTTGTATAAATTGAACTGCTGTAACAGAATGGCTACAAAAAGATAGCTTTTTCTAAACTACCTCAAGCTAGAACATAACATGGTGCATAATGCTACAATAAGCAAATTGAACAGGATATTGCTCTTGAACCACAATTATCAGGATAGCTCCTCCAATGTGTCATGTTTCCAAAGATTCTTTATCATGCTTGAATTTAGACAACACTCTGATCATTTCAAGTTTTCTTCATTCCGCTTTCAAAATTCCTGTCTATCCTGTAACCTAGAAAGAGTAAACTTGACTTGTTTACACCATGATACTTGTCAACTGGAGTTACCTACAAACAAAAGCACACCTAGGAAAGATTTAAGGTGTTAAGGCTCAGAACAGAGCATGTATTAATCTTCATCAAATTTTAATTCTACGCAGCAATGAGTGGTTTATGCTGCCAGATAAGATTTTTCCAACACACTTCCATGAACAAGTTGATGCTACAAGTTGACACCCCCAGCAAAAGGCCCCTCAGCAACTGCCTCATCCTGCCAGTCGCAAACCAGCAAGATCCGTGCTGGTCAACACTTAGAGAGAAACATCCTTGATGCTCGTGCAGTATTCCAGCATGCTTCTTAAAAATAACTTTTTTGCTAGTGCATATCGTGAATATCCCAGCCAGCAGCCACCTCATCCCCTAATTCCCGACGCATATCTAAGCACAGTTTCCCATGGAAGAGCTGTCTGAA
The DNA here is from genome assembly GCF_000705375.1 of Tinamus guttatus. Next base: position 32,809 of record NW_010576784.1, read on the forward strand.
AACGGTGCCTGCTTGGCTGAACCACAGTAATTCCAGTCTCCTAGGTCTCCAAAGGTAACGGCCTACAAACAAAAGCACACCTAGGAAAAATTAAGGTGTTAAGGCTCAGAACAGAGCATGGAGGAGACCAACAAAACAGAGGACTTCCTCCTTCAGACAAATATATTTGTTCAGCATGTAATGGAAAACAGTTCACTCAATTGCTTGTGTATGGGCCTCTCCTTATGACTCTCCTCACTCCTCTGGCTCATCATTTAAAACCTCTTCATCCCCTGAATAGCTTCCACTTATATTTGCTATGTTACTATAAATTTAGAATTATTACATTAGCTGCAGTGATTTAATGCTATAGGAACAGCAAAGAGTTACATATTCAAAGATATATGGCTAAATTTCTGCCAAACTCCTGTAATTTAGGAATAGTTTACAGGGAATTGAAAATATGCAAATTAGAAAAGAAAAAAAAGAAAAACAAAAAAGACGGCAGTTTAAGCACTTGAACCCTTCCCTCCCAGACAGGTTAGTGAAATAAAGTGTCACAATAACAGAGGATCCTTTGAACTGAGGTGGGGCAGAGCACACAGGACACAGTCCACTGAAACCAGCACCGTTCTGGGTTGAGAAACGAAACGTCTTTCCTGGATTCCAACAGAAACCAGGAACAGCCTTCGCGGGCCAAACCCGGTTAATATTTCCTGAGTGTTGCTGGCTTAGTTTGCACCCCTGGCGTTCTCTGGCTTAGAGATGCACGTTGAATCACACTAACACGTTTGCACTGCAACGTGCACTGGAATTGACGACTGCAGCTGAGGCCAGGGATCATCATCAGCGCCCGTTTCAGGACCAGCATCTTTGCCACCCGGTTCTGCACAGGGCACTGCCCTGGATGAGAAGTTTTTGGTATATGTCCAGCAGTGGCTTCCTTCCCCAAAAAGGGCAACACATGCCTGTGTGTTTACACATTTCATGTGAAAAGGCAATTAAAGAGGGATCACTAGAAGGACCAAGATTGACTTTCAATGATCATTCAGCAATAATCTCCATTTTGGCTAGCAAATCTTTGCAAGTCTCATTAACGCAAAACTGTCGATTTAAAAAGTAGATTTTTTAAATCAGTTATGCGCAGTCCATCTTTCCTCAGGATAAAATACTGAATTCCAACACATTTCAGACGGTCATTTTAAAAGTACTATTAAGATTAAACTGTACAATGAGATGTTAATTAAACTGCCAGGTAAGGAAAGGATTAGAAAACCATTTGTTTTAGTATGAAGTTACATATGCAGTATGACAGCAGCGTTGAGATAAAAGCTGTACTGCTGTGCAGGCGTCAGCCACAATTTCCTACTAGAAGCAGCCAGAGCATCAGTATGACAAGATTTATTCCCAATCCCTGTAATGGAAGAACATCTGCTACAAATGAGATACTGTAAATATATCTAAAACTTCAAACCGGGAAAGAGAATGTTCCTGGGAGATGAGTGTTGTGGATTCCAGGCCAATAATAGCATAATTAATTTCTTTAATTAAGCAAAGAATAAAAATGACTAACATGAAACTCTATTGAAATAGTAGCTTATTTAAATGTTTATGATACAAAAGCAGGAAACAAACAAATTTTCACCATAAAAATAGGAGATACAGCACAGCATTTGTTCACAATACTCAATGCTGCTATCTTTTAATGCACCATTTGTATTTTAAGCCAGCTCTGACTCAGTTTTATTCAGAAAACCAAGAGAAGAACTGTGGATTCAATTCTGCAATGCAATTACTTTATGTAGGTTCAGGATTTTTTTTTTTTACCCCTCCTGCTTAAAAAATAAGAAAAAAAAAATGTATCAACCGCTTAATGCTTTCAAAGTTATTGCTTAGGTGTAAAGGCAGGTGCCTGGTGCTGCTGGAAGTCTGCACTGCACACTTAAAACTCAACGTACGACGCTGCACTGAAATGCCATTTACCTCCCCATGTTCTTGTGCTGCCTTCCCCTCTTCACTAAAGGCCTCAGAGGAGAGGATACTTAATGATACTTTTAAAAAACAGATCTTCAATGTTCATTCGTCTCTCCCCGTACGTAGAACACAGCCAGGAAGTTTCTAAATGTACACTCTCTGAAAATAGCCTAATTCTAAAATTAATCAGGATTTCAATAAACTATATTTATATACAAATCATGTGTGTGCATCTTCATTTTTATAACGTTGGCAACACTGCCCTAGAAATCTACAAAGAAAAACATTACAATTCCTTTAAATGCTTTGGCATCTCCACACAGAAAAAAAGCTGTATTCTCTATTGGACTACGGCCCTCGAGGACGGTCTGCTGCCAAAGTTCACTACGTACACGAAGGTTTTGAAGAACACAGAATGAAACAGCTGTAACGGATTCAATAACTTCTCTGCTGAAACATGAAGTATTTCCTATTCCTGATCATTTTGCATCGCTAACCTGGGGTTTGTCTTGTTTCAGATGTCAGTCTCCTTCTGAATCTCTTGATCTGCCCCTCTTGCCCTGCTTTGGCTCATGCCACCCTTGGAAGGTGCAAACTGGATTCCCTTCGGATGACACGAACCCCGGAGATGCAGCCATCCTGCCGATGGGCAGCAACTCCTGTGGGCCAAACTAGAGCTAGTCCAGAGAAAAGCCTTAGGAAACGTCTGCAGGGTACACACTAAACCCCCAGCACAGCTTGTTTGGGCCCACGGATCCACTCCAGGACGTGCCAACGCAGACACCGCACTAAGGTCCAGCCCCAGCAGCCGGTTCTCTGCCCGCAGCAGGTTCAGGGCGGATCTGCAGGTTCCTTCGGGATGAGCAACGCGCCCTCCTTTGGGATTCTGCACACACCGAGGTCACCGCTCATTAACATTGCACTGACTGGGGATGCTGTCCTGGCGCACAAAAGCAAACAGGGCATTTCCAGAATCCCATATAACAGCGTGACGAGATGTTGGCAGAACGCAAGATTTGAAGCAAAGGGAGCTTGGAGGAAAGGAGAGAAAGAGAGACAAAACACTCAGAAGAGCCACAACCCTTGACCGCCTTCAGCCCCTGCACGGCCACGCCGGGTACCACTGCTCAGCCAGAACAACCCGCTTCGGTTGTATTTCATTTGACATAATCAACCTGTTTGCTGGGGTCACCAGCAAGACAGCCAGGCCAGAGGACACTTAGAGGAGCCCTCTGCCTCCCTGTCAAGATAAGCCAAGTCCCACATGTCTCAACAAGGGAAGCTGTAACCAGGGCCAGCCTCGCGCAGTGCTCCAGGTGGAGCTAATTCCCAGAGACACTCTGTGGCTGTGCATGTTTCCACTCAAATACAGAAAAATGATTTAACAGCAAAAAACACCTTTACGGAAGAGATGCATCGTGAGAATGTTTCAACAGCAACAACGAAAATGTAAAACCTTCCAGCTGCAGGCAGAAAAGGTGGGGGCAGAAGGAAACTCGATTTTTGTGTGTTCTCACTCAAATTCCACAAACTATTTATAGGCAACTCTAAGATATTTGGCAGTAAGCAGTGGAAATTGGACATCTAACACAGTCGCTGGCTCAGCATCAACAAGATTCCTGATTTTAAGCACATAAGTAGTTCTATTCATGTCAAATCTTATATTTATGCTCAGTCAGGTATGAAGCAACTTGACTGAGGTGGCTGCTTGGAAGCTGCAAGTATTTTAGGGTAGCAGTGCTTTAAATGAGAGGTTAAGTGTAATATTTTGAATTAACCAAATCATGAGTCGAGAAAATGACGATACTGCTAAAGACAAATGCTTCAACAGTGGGTAGAGTCTTTTAAACTACAGCTGAATATGTAGTAACTTTAAAAAAATGATACCTAAAGAAATAAAAAAGTGTATAAAACATAAGCTAGTAAAAATAACCAAGAGACCATACTGTCCATCCCTATATAACTGAAATACCTCATTATCAGTATCTTTCTTAAGTTCTTATACCCTTTCATGAATACAACTGTAATAGTTTGCTCTCGTATTTGAAATATTCCAGTGCTGCATTACTTACAAAGCTAGGAAACTCTGGGGGTTCTCAGCTATTTTCAACAGCTATTTTAAAAATAAAACTCAATAAATTCCATAAAAAACCTCAATTATTTTTACAAAGGGCTGTTCAGAGACTTTGTACATATCCACCACAGTGCTTCTCATCTGAAAATCCCTTTCAAAAGCTAGAAGTATTTCACATTTGAGAAGCTGAAGAGTTAAGACTAGGGGAAAAATTTTGTGTGTGGGCTGTAGAGTCCTCAGAGTAGGGGAAAAAAATATTTCAGATTTGATTCAAACTGCCCACATGCTTCATACTTTTATCTACTACAATTTCTTCATACTGCTCTAGCAGTAAAATACCTGGTTTTGCTTTTGCTCCACACAGATTCAGATTATTTTCCTTTTTTTTTAAAAAAAAATCTAATAACAGGAACAAATACTAGGAGACAACCGTCCATATATGGCTGACATATAATATCTAAAAAACCAAGGAGATGATAAGCTAGGCCTCTATCAGAAATAAGAAAGTAAAATCAGGGCTCAGGTCATATATTCTTAAGATAGAATACCGATATGAACTTTTTTCTTCGTATAATTTGATTCCCTTCTGTCTTGGAAGAGTGTTAACAGAAAAAATGAAATTATTATGAATAAAGTAATACAACAGCCATCATAAATCTATTATAAGGTTGCAGAAATGAAAATATTTTCTGCTATTAACCTGGGAGAAAGCCATGAATCCCTACCAAGAACCCTCCAAATGTCTGAGCTTCTACTTCCAAATGACAGCATGACTCAGATTTACAACTGATTTTTTCCAAAAAAGACTTAAGTAGTGTAGGAGTACTCAATATTGCAGGGAGGTGGAGAGGGTGCAGGGGAAGGGAAATTCATATCAATTTTTAAAGAGAAAGCAAATACTGCTCCAAGTACCAGACCATATGATTATTTACAGGGCCTACACCTCATGTGATCAAGGGCTCAAAACACAACACTAGTCATATTAGTGAAATAGAAAAGAAAACCAAAATCATCTAATATATCGCCAAAGAATGAGACTTTCAACATCCTGAGAAATATTTAGGCTCATTGGCTTCGTAAAAATCCCTTACAAACACCTTCAAGTCCTTACCCAAAAGGTGGGTTAAGTTGCTCCACTGTAGGCAGTTCCTAAGGAGGAAATTTCCCCTTTTTGAGGCAAAAAGCAGGGAGTGGAGCTGTGCTTAAACCTGCACCAGCTGGGCTCTGTCCGGAGCAGGGGCCTGGGCAAGGTGGGCAATGGGAATTCCCAGGTCTGAGCCCCGCTCTGCCTTGGGAAGCGGCAACGAGGAGCTGGGATTCACCTGCACAAACACACACACGGACACGGACACACGGAGTGATCAGTGGCCGGCACTGCGGAGCAGCACCGGTTCGGCACACACGACCCACACGCGTGGCACACATCAGCCCATCAGACAGAGGGGCCACACAAGCACAGCAAGGTTAGTCCATCAGGAAAAATATCCCCACTTGAAACATGCACTTGTGTTTTCCTCCCTTCCCATCACTTATTACTAGGCGTAAACATTTGATTTTCACAAGCTTTTATGCTCTGCAGTGGGTTTGGTTTTCCTTCGACAGAATTCAGAAGTAGAGCAAAGTTCCCAAGAAAGCTCATTTCCTCTAAACTCAAAAAAAGAAATTCACAGAAACCACAGCCCTTGCAAATACTTGCCCAGACCTGTTTATGCAAAGTTTCCTAACTGGAGTTTTCACACCCGTAGCACACAGTGACCCTGAACTTGCACAGAGCCACGCAGCCCACGTAGCTCTCGATATTAATCAGCATCTCTGCCCTTTCCTAAGGCTTCACTAAGGCCACCCTTCCTATGGATTTTAAGAGGAGAGGGAAGCTTGTGCCTGCCTGTGCCTTCAAGCATCTGTCAAACAGAGCCTTTGGGAATCCCGTGCAAACATCCATGTGCAAAACTCATGGCATTGGTATGAATAATTTGATCTGCCCTAGCTGCAGCAGATAGAGACATGTCACTTAGTTTTAAGGCAACCCCAACATACAGATGTTTCCATTCCTATTATATAAAAAAAGATTCACATAGCTGTTCGGCTACGGCTATTTGTTAGCTTCAAAAATCTCCATCATTGCACCAGAACAGGCTATTAATTAGCTATGCTAATTTTCTAAACTTGCCTCAGCTATACTGTTTATTCAACATCCTTAGGACTTCAGGAAAGAATGAGGCAGGAACTTGTTAGGACTTGCCAGCTGCACCACACTGCAGTGCCCAAACCGCACCGTGCACTGCCTCTGTTCAAGAGCTGACAGACACCAGCAGGCAGACTGCCCGCATGGCATCAAACTGATCCTACCTACATTGCTAACTTCTTTGGTAAAGAATCAGAGCTGAAGATAGCCACGTCATACACGTACACAGGCCTGTGCACACACACGAGTAAACTCAGCACTCGTACGAATTCTGTATGTGCCAATACTGCTACTTTTAACACGCATTTGTTGAAAGCGCATTCGTTTTCTACAAGAAATCAAATGATAAGGGAAATATCCAGTAAAATTTGCAGTTTGGCAAAATTTATTCTCTCTCCTATATATAAACCTGCCTACACTTGTGCAGAACTGGGTTACAACTGGTGCCCAGGTCACTGATTCTAACCTGAGGGGCTTCACAAAGCACCATGAGCATTATAAAGAAGATTAGAAGTCTATGTCGATAATTAAGGGAAAAAAAAAAAAAAAGGCAGCTATAAAGTTCTAAGATTCAAAACAATATTTCTTCCCCTCTCTTTGGGAAGCAAATCTTTCTTTTTTTCTTCCAGGTTATCCACTACTGGTCCTGTGACTCCTGTCCTGGAAGAACGATGCTGGTGCCACAACTTGCACATTAGCACACGTATACCTATAAGGGGAAACGTTTATCTAGTTCCATGTCAGGCACGATGAAGTATCTTAAAAATAAATTTCTGAAAAGTTAGTTTAGACTCTCTTTTACTTGGCTTATGAGATTTATGAAACATAGTAACTCTCTACTGTGTTTCATAACACTACAAGTAAATATTCCTCATGATTATAGCTCTATTATGTCAGGACGGTACAAACAAGAAAGACAACTCTTGCTCCACAGAGCTCAGTTTTGTGAGAGCTGTACATGTTACATTGCACAAGGTGAAGGAAGGGACAATGAAAAAGCAGGAAATGTGAAGATGAAGATTTGGTAAGAAATCCCAGCCCACAAGGTGCATCGAGGCAACCAGAGCAAGAAGGTTGGGAGAAAATGAGTGGGATGGCTTCATGGGTCCAGTGGAGAGCATCTACCCACGTGGCAGGAAGCATGGAAGAAGGAATAGACAAACCTGAATCATGTCAATATGTGCAAACTTTGGAAACCGTTTGTGAGGGTCTGAATTCTACTAATCGCTAGAAGTAGCTATAAAGACAGCAGGAGAGATTATTTGAAAACAGCTGTAAAACGATAATTGCAATATAAAAAGAAGCCGTTAATGCTGCCACCTCTACGTGAGATGAAAAGATGGTCCACGTCTTGGAGCCACGACACTTCTTGTCACACGGCACAGCACTGCAAGACACTGGCACCTTCACGCCATAGGGATGACCCTGTGATCTTCCACTTTTGGGAGGTTAATACGAGAGCGTTGGATGGTCCTGTGTCCCCACAATTGTAAAAATGAAGCAAAAAACCTCTAGGACTAAGCATTTGACTTGACAGCCAGCATAGGCAGCTGCAATTCCGCAGGGTTCAGCAAACTTTCAGGAGAGCCATTGCATATGTGACATTAGTCAAAGTAGTCAGAACAAAGTTTGTTTCTAAACACTTTGATATTTCAGTTTCCTGTGGTCGAACTACATCCCTCAGAGAGGCAAGTTATCAAAAGGAGGCTTTAGATGTGTTAAACGAGACACAACACAAAGTTAACTTACTATATGGACCTTTAAAAAAAAAAAAAAAAGAAAAAAAAAAAGCAATTGTTCCTTACATAAATTAAATGTTTGGGTACGAGAAAGGCTGTTTGTATGACCCTAAGCAAGTCTCCTGCACTTACTCTCAACAGAGCCAATAAGGAAAAGTCCCATAATCTTTGTCACAAAATTCGAAGAGTTTTATTATGTTACAGTAACTGTAAGGATGCAGGAAAAGCCCCTTGTTCTCCATCTTTGTCCCTACTTTTCACAATGCAGAATTTGAACTACATCCTGCTTTCCCTCCTTGCCATTCAAACATGCACAGCTGCTCCTGGCTGTTTGCAGCCTCTGTCAAACACGTTCATCTGCTTGGGGCAGTGGAACTGATTTGAATTCTGAGCAATTTACAGGAAATTGATAATATACATCAAATTTAGCAGACAGGCTTTATTTGTTCATCTTGGTGCCAGATAAATCAAAATTTGGTGTCCGACTGCACTCTACATCTGCATGTTTTGAAAATTCATAGTAATGCGAAAGAGCGAACGGATTTCAAAAGAGCCAGAGCTGACCTTGAAGTGGAAAGGCCAGCTTAAGGAGGTGTGACTGGGTCCGTTCACTTCTAAATAATGTTACAATCGCAATGAAAAGCACCACAGAGATGACTGACAAAGATGTGAGCTGCTGCTCCTCACCTCAGCGGATCTGATGAAAGCGCCCGGGAATGACCATTGCTCTGAGTTTCGATGCTGTGTGATGCTGCTCATCCCAATATCGCTGCTCTCAGCTAATGGCCCAGGAAAACAGGGCTTACCCACACGCCAGTTCCACCGGTAGGACTGGGAGAAGGGGTTCACGCACGCACGGGGCTCTCCAAGCCCTCCAGGTGCTGGGAACTTGGCACGGGCAACACAGGAGGTTTCCCACTGCAGCACAGTGAGAGATGCCAGACAACCAGCAGCTCCTGTGGGGAGGGCAAGGCAGGAGGCAGGCGTGGGTAGCCACGCACATTAACACGTACACACGTGCTCGAGGACACAGCTCCGAGGACAGGAGCACCTGCAGGAAGGGCGGCTCGCACGTAACGAGGGCAGCGAACGCCTCCGAGAGGAGAATGCCATCCAACAGGTTTACCCAAAATACTTACCACCATTTACCCTGACATCCGGATTTATAATCATCTCCCATTACACTAACCCTGCACCCAGTATATCTCACCTCTCTCTGCCTTGAGCTGTTGTTCTAGCTCTTCTCATTTATCCCTTTTCTTGATCAAAGATCTTGATCATGATTTACATGAGTCATTAACTTCCTGTCTCCGGAGTTTTAAGAACGTAAGAATTTTTTGCTGTACTCCAAATAGTTTGCTAAAAAAAGGTCTTATAGAAGACATGGGATACTATATCAGCCTATTCCAGCCTGGAGAAGAGAAGGCTGAGAGGGGATCTAATCAGTGTATATAAGTACCTCAAGGGAGGGAGTGCAGAGGACGGCGCTGGTCTCTTTTCAGTGGTGGCCACCGACAGGACTAGAGGAAATGGCCGCAAACTGAAACACCAAAAGTTCCACAGGAACTTAAGGAAAAAATTCTTAACAGTGAGGGTGCCAGAGCACTGGAACAGGCTGCCCAGAGAGGTTGTGGAGTCTCCTTCTCTGGAGATCTTCAAACCCGCTTGGACGCAGTCCTGTGCCACGTGCTCTAGGTGACCCTGCGTGTGCAGGGGGTTGGACTAGATGA
>NW_010576786.1:0-15486 GCF_000705375.1 Tinamus guttatus
GACTGCACTGTCTTTACTCATGTTGGTTAATGCCATCACAGAATTACAGAAGGGTTGAAGTTGGAAGGAATCTTTGGAGATCATCTCTATGTTGGGCTTCCTCCAGGAGCTCCATGTTCCTTCAACAAAGGCAAGTGCAGAGTCCTGCACTTAGGGAGGGATAACCCCTGGCACCTCCCTGGCTGGGAGGACTGTACATTGCAGTGATGGATAGCAGTGGTGGGAGTTGCAGTGATGGATAGCAGCTCTGCAGAGAAGCACTTAGGGGTCCTGGTGGACAACAAATAGACTATGAGCCAGCAGTGTGCCCTTGTGGCCAAGAAGGCCGATGGGATTCTGGCCTGCATTAGAAGGAGTGTTGCCAGCAAGTCAAGGGAGGTGATTCTGCCCCTCTACTCACAGAATCACAGAATCACGGAATGGTTGAGGTTGGAAGGGACCTCTAGAGACCATCTAGTCCAACCCCACCATCCCCAAAACCTAGAGCATGTGGCACAGGGTCACATTCAGGCAGGTTTTGAAGACCTCCGAATCACTCTTTGCCCTCACCCTATTCCTGCTCAGTACATATACAGGAAAATACATGGCAAGATCACTTACAGATTGACTTCGTGTGCCTTCCACATATCAAAATACTGCTTAAGACAAATGTTATGAATATCTAAAACAATTCAAATACAATTAAAAAAAGAAAAATAAAAGAGCGGTACTTTGGTTTGGGCCTGCCTGTTTTGTTTCCTTTCTGAGATAAACTGATGAAATTCCATAAATTGATGGAATGAGAGAGCTGATTCGAAAAAAATACACCGAAAAGAAGTGGGACGAGAACAAGAGGGAGGTGAAGGCACCAGGATGGGGCTCTGCGCAAAGAGAAAACCATGTTTTAGAGAGATCATGAGGACAGACATCTGGGTGGTAGTGAAAAAAATAACCTTGATATGAAGCAGTGACAGCAACAGCTCTCAAATACTGAAGGAAGGCCATGTCTTCCTTCCGATTGCATAACTAACAGTATTTATATCACTTTTAAATAATATTTGACAAAAATAATGAAAAAGTTTTGGAGAAATGCAAAGAAAATTAAGGGAATTTCTTTGTAACCTCTAAGACTTTCAATAACCTATGCAATTATGATAATTTTATCACACCTAACCTGCCTTCTCCCAATATTTACCCTCAGTCCTACTCACCCTGTTTACCCTCAGTGCTACTCCCTCTGTTTACACTCAGTTCTACTCCCTCTGCTTACTCTTGGCCCTAATCCCCCTGCTTATACTTGGTCCTACTCCCTCTGCTTATCCTCACTTCTATTACTCCTGTTTACCCTCAGTCCTAATCCCTCTTTTTACTCACAGTCTACTCCACTGTTTACCCTCAGTTCTACTCCTTTTGTTTAACCTTGGTCCCACTCCCTCTGTTTACCCTCAGTCGTTCTCCCCCTTTTTACCCTCAGGCCTACTGTCTCAGTTTCCACTCAGTCCTACTCCCCTTTTTTACCCTCCGTTGTACTGCCATTGTTTATTCTTGGCCTAAAGCTAAAGAAATCTCTAATCCCGGTATTTAAAGGCAAGTGAAGAGTGTATGAAGTTTGGAAAGAAGAATATCTAGCTCTAGCTTCCATTAATCTCTCCGTCACTGTAATCAGAAAAAGCGTTACACAGTCAAGATGTTTACTTTGCAATGTTATGTATTCTGAATTCTGATTTAGATCAGTGATATTTGGAGGTGCTCAGTACTTTGTAGAACGCAACAAAAAGTCTTTCTTTTAAAAGCCTATAATAAATGATATCCTTGGATGAATCAAGATGCATTTTTAATTCAGATTACCTTCCAGCCTTGGCTGGAGAAGGCCAACAGAGCTGGAGAGACTTCAGTGTGCAGGCACATCTTGCAGGATGGGCCAGAGCACACTCAGCCACAGGATACTGGAGGGGGTGAGTGGTCTGGCCCAGGGAGAGACCATGAAGCTTTCAGTACATCTGAGACTGCCTTGAGTCCTGGGGGTGCCAGGGCCTCTGGGCTGTCACCCTTGACTGCTGTAACATTCTGTGCACAGGAGACATGTCAGAAAGCTGAAAGAAGGTGCTTCAGCTTTCTGAGGTGTAGAAATGCCTCCAGCACCTGACCAGATCTGTGGCAAGCAAGTTGTCTCCTTGCACCCCAGCAAGCAATGCCTTTACTTTCCTATGCCACAGTCATCCCTCAGAGGCTGAAAGTTGTGCAGTGAGACACCTCATTGAGGGAGAATATGGGCAGACAGTGGGAGCTCTCGGGGAAGATGTAGCAAAAGGCAAGGAGATTAAGAGATTGCAATCTGCAGTGCCAAAGGAAAGCGCAATTATGCTGAGCACCTTTAGTGCTCTGATTCTGGTGCTATGGGGTTTTCCCCGTGATTTCCATGACAGTAGCAGGGAAAAGATGTAGCTGCAGTGCCCTCACTAACGGTGCAACAAAATACAGCCTGCTGTAACTGCTCCTTCAGGCACTGTCTCTCCAACCGAGCTGTGAGCTCTCATGTGCCTTTGTAGTTTCTTTTCCAACAGCAATTAATCCTGTGATAAAAAGCAGTCTTTTAACAACTTTTTTTTTCTTTCCTTTTCACTCTGCTGCCTTTAGAGCAATGCTATAAATCATACTAAATGCTTTCCCATTATGTAAATTGGCTCCTTTGCAGAACATTTTTCACTCAGCATAAACAATTAGACTCTTTGATGTTTGCCCAAAATGGCTATTTCTTTTACCCTTTCCAAAGGGGGACTTTTCACTTTTGTCGTTCTTTCACTTGTGTTATGCATCAAATGAGAATGTCCTGCAAATGCTTTGCTGACAGCACATTCCTGAAGAACTTGTCTTGAGCTGCTGTCTCCTTAGCCCTCCTTCTAACACATGTCCCTTCCACTAGCCCATTCAAGCTTACTTTCTGGTCTTTACTCTCTGTTGAAGTCCTTCCTTCCTCCCTCCCTCCCTTCCTTCCTTCCTCGCTCCCTCTCTTTTCTAAACATTTTTTCTGCTTTGATACAGTGCGTTGTAAAGGTGTCATCTTCCACCATATCAGAGACAAACTTCTCAAGCAGCTCATTTTATGCAAATTTACTCACCATTTTGCCAAGGCTTCTTTAGATTTCTATACTGCTTATCCTAGACATGTCTATGATGCAGTCACATATTAGAACACTTCTGACTCCTTGTTGCATTGCAACTACCTTTATACAGCATTAGAGCAACAAAGTTTTAAATCTAAATATCCAAGAGAGTGTGGATGAATGAAACAATGAAAATTGCTCATAGCAAGTATCTATGGTTTGCTTGAAAAAAACTGAGGAACATACATGTTTTGAATGTTAAAAAAAATCTAGATATTAAAGGTATACTATATTTAGCAATTTAGGTTCACCTTTCTTTTTCTGCCAAAGAATTCCAGAAGACAGCTTTTAGAGAACAATAGAGGAGCTGCAAAAATGCAGCAGAGCTCATTTTTTCTGTAGTGCTTAAGACAATATCAGAGTTAAATAGACAGAGATGAACATTCTCAATGATGAGTTTATTTTATCTAGTTAATGATCTAATTAATTATTGAGAATTAAAATTAGATTTATATGTCATTTTTATATACTTCAAATTTAAGATAAAGAATGGCTGACTTTGAGCTTCTATGATGGTTGCTGAGCCTAGGCAACAGTGCAGTTTAGAAAGTCCAACATACTCTTTTGTTAAAAGGTAAATTTTGTTGCTGTTAAAGTGGAATAGGTCTTCGTTGCTATAACTAATTTAGACTGAGAAATCCATAATGACAGTGTGCTGCCTTTGTATCATTTATTTCCTTAATTGTTTTCCTGTGGTGCTTCTGTAATAACAGAGACAGACAGCATCAGTCACTCTGACAAATCACTTTCTCAGTTAGCAATATTTTTCAGAGTGGCATCCCTATAGGTGCTGCTAGAACCTCACTGTTGGTTTCATCTTTACAGTTGTCATCCTTTTTGTCTTTCTGTCAGTGTGTTCAGACCTCAAAGCCAAGTAATTCTTCTGCAGCAATAGTGCTTGCCTCAAATTAACCTGAAGTGCTGTAAATTCTTCAATATTTTTGAAGCTAAATTAGCAAACTATGTCATTTTTCCTCTTGGTCAGCATCTACGGCATATATTTAATTGATACAGACTCCACTGCTTTTTTCTAAACAGTCTTTATAGTCTTTGTAGGAAGCTTGAGTGTTTCCTGTCTCAGATGAATTGACCACACACAATTTATCTCAGTGAATTTTTGAGGCTACAACTAATCTTTTATTATTATTATTATTATTATTATTGTTATATTTCCCAGCTAATTAAATAACACTCCAATGGCTGGAGGGAATATTCACTTTGTCAGTGAAGGAGGTTGGGTTCAGTTCAGTATAACTGGCTGCTAAAATCTCAATTGGCTTCCAAATCAATTGAACACTTCTAAGAGACTTTTTTTAATTATTATTCTTAGCCAATCTATTGCACATTCCATGACCCTAATCCTGGAAATGACTGTTATTCATCAATAACACACAACCACAACAAATTATCCACAAACAGGGTGATTTTTGTGTACTGGGAAAAGGAGATTACTGGTATGCTTAAAACAATTAGGATGAAGTTCACATTGTTTTCATACGGATTGTCCCGTGCACTTGTGTGCACTTTCTTTACCTTTTCTGTCCTGGGACCTCACTTGAGGTCTTGGCTTCCAAACACAGCCAGGCTTATAAGGAATGCACAATACCTTTTAAGGGATACTTGACATGATGAGATGCCCAGGTGGCACAGGAACAGAGAAGGTAAAACTTCTCAGTAAGAGTAATAGATAGCTGTCTACTACGTCTCATTTCTGAATTGTTGCTGTGAGAGGTGAGCAGCCACCTTCAGCCAGATGCCCCAGACCTTAAACTGTCTCTGGTAGCTGTCCTCAAATAGTCTGGACAGAAATATACCTAAAGTCTCGTATTATTCTGCATCAAAATGTGAAATTTACCTGTCTCCTTGCAGTAAAGCTAGAGATATTAACTGCAAGTGCTGACTAGTTCCAATATAATTGACCTTATTTATGTTTTAAATTTGCCTGTAAGGATGTTGCATAATGTGTTTTTTTCCAGGAGAGTTTAGGCTTATGAAGAGGAGGAAGAAAGGAAAAATTTATGGCTTTTAATCACCTCAGGATCCCCCAACTGACAGGCTAACAAATCATCTTCTGTAGGAGGGAGTGTTTACTACTTTACAGCCCCAGAATATGCCTCACAACCAAGAATGTGTGAAGTGTTTGTTTAAGTGTTTGATACCAATGACAGTTCTTTCCTTCCCAATTACAGAAGTTCTAGAGTATCCTTTATTTTATTTGAACATACTGCAGGCAAAACATCTTTGTTTACCTCCATAGCAACCATTTATAGCTTTCCTCCTCTGTCCTTAGAGGAATAAACTGTCCTTTCCTTTGGGTCTCCCAAGAACATACTGCCAACATCTAAGCAATTTCAACACTGTGTTCACCAGTTACCTAGATACTCCTGATTCATTATGACTGTGGCAGCTATTACAAGCTGTTCCTGCTGCTTACAAGATAAGTATGCAGAAGAGAGGAGCTTGTCTAAAATAAACCACTGCCAGTGTTCACCAAACAGAACCTAATTATGCAGTGATTGTACTGAGAAATGTTATTGGGCATCAGAGATATTATCTATCTTCCTAAAAGTAGAAAAATATACTCAGCTACCCAGGTCACATAACCTCCTTCTTATGCTGTGAAAGAGGCCCTCAGAACCAAATCCTAAGGACAGGCAGAGTCATCACTCCTATGGGCTTAATTGTGTTTTCATCTCAAACTTGAGATGAAATGGCTTGAGAGAAGAACCTGAATGACCTGAGAGAAGAGTGCAGCTAGTCCATATGGAGCAGGTGAGAGCGTAGTTTAAAAAAATGAGCAGTAAAAAGAAAGGAGACCTGTAACTCTGGGGCTCACTCTGACAGGGTGCACTAAGGGAAATCTGTAACCTGCCACAGAATCAACATCCTCCTGGGACTGGGTTCTCAAACATCAGCAGAGCTGTGACTTTATTTCCCGTCCTTGCATTATAAACCTTGCATATTTCTAAACTTACAGCTTTCAGCATGATCCCTAGTGTCAATGTAAATCATATCTACTAGAGTAAATTTTGTGTTAGAAAAGCATGGAAAATGGAAATATTACTACTTTATTCTAGCTTTTTGGTATACACTATAAAGTTGGGGCAGGGCAGTTTCCAGGTGATTGAAATTTCATCTTAGATGAAGTCACTGGTAGAAGAAAGAAGAAGAAGGAAGCATAGCTATTTCATGTAAAATGTTTAGACACTCCGGAGCTATTAAACTGTACAAGTATTTAAACCTATCTCGTTACTATGAGTGATTTGTGGCTACTCTGAGGATAAAAGCAGTGATTTAATTTTCGCTTATTTTCATAATGATATTTATCACAACTTCTTGATGTTTGGAAAGACCTGAATGAAGTCTTACCTAATTTTATGAATCACTGTGGAACCATAATTGTATTTAAGACATTTGAAGTTTGTTAGTCATTATTCATCTGCCTAGAACTCCAGACAACAGCTCTAGCAGTGAAAAAACATTTGTTGAAATATGTTCAGAAGAAGTATTTGTTCATGCTTAAAGAAATTAAAAGTGTTTGTAGAATATGGAATGAATCTGAAAATACTTCACAATAGGAGTTAATTTTCTGTCATTTTTACTTGTAGTAATTCAGCCATCAGATAATAGAAGTAGACACTTTATGATAAAAAAATGCTATTTACAAATGTGATTTCAGTAATTCAGCCATCAGATGTAGACACTTTATGATAAAAAAAATGCTATTTACAAATGTGATTTTGAAAAATGATGTAAAGACAGTCTTGATAAAATGTCTTGGCTATTTTGCATTTAAAATACAGGAGGATAAGTGGAGATCAGGATCTCTGGGATATATGATTCGGTGATTATATAATTCATTGTGAACAGCATAGTTACAGTAAAGTTTTCAGAAAAGGATCTTGCAAGCTAAAGATACAGATCAAGGCTAGAAAAGATGGCTGGTTCATAGCATCAAAAACATAGCATGTTTTACATCAAAAAGCTGTAAAAACATTACATCAAAAAGTTGTAAAATTAATTATATCCTCCCAACCTGCTCAAACTCACTGAATCCAATTGATACTATATATAACAAGGAAATATATAATAACTAAATACTATTTATATTCTTCCTTTCTTTCTCATTCCCAAATAGAGGACAATAAAAATGGCAATAAAATCCCACCAAAAGTCAAAGAGAAAAATGCAGTTTCTTGTCTGATGTTGTAAATATTTTAATTTCTTTTCTAAAATGCTTCTTTCTCAAATCTTTCAATTGAATTCAAATGAAACAAATGAAACTCATGCAGGAAATGTTGCAAATGAAAGATGATGATAAATATTGTGACAGTCAAAAAAATACTGGATAGTTCATAAAGTCATTAGTGTCTTCTGGCAAACCTTTCAGAGCAGGGAATAACAGTAGTTATCTTTGTGGAAATTTAGCTCGCCTTTTTATGTCATATCTTCTTCATTCAGTAAGATTTTAGATTTTAGATATGAGGAAGTAATCGCTTTCCTTTCCTTTCCTTTCCTTTCCTTTCCTTTCCTTTCCTTTCCTTTCCTTTCCTTTCCTTTCCTTTCCTTTCCTTTCCTTTCCTTTCGTTTCCCTTCCTTTCTCTTCCTTCCTTCCTTCCTTCCTTCCTTCCTTCCTTCCTTCCTTCCTTCCTCTTCCTCTCTTTCTCTTTCTCTTTCTCTTTCTCTTTCTCTTTCTCTTTCTCTTTCTCTTTCTTTCTTTTTGCTTTTGGTGCAACATTTGTCCTCTAAGAGCAATCACCTTAGAGAGAGGGGTAGGTTCTGTCTCACTCTTGAACGTTGGCCGAGTATCAATAGTATTTGCCATTGCGTAATAAATACTCAAGATTTTCATCCTTCAGGATTAAAGTAAGGGAATTTGATTAAATCCAAGAAAAGGAAAAATGGAAAACAGTGTGAATCCTACAAGAGGAATATTCAGATGCCTTGGTCCACCCTTCCTCCTTCAGTGGTTTGTACTTAAATGGAAGCTCAGCTCAGGGGTAGGCCATGGCTCAGCTACCATTTTTCTGAGATTTCAGCTTGCTGGTTGTTATGGGCCTGTACTGGGGCCCATAACACAGAATCACAGACTGATTGAGGTTGGAAGGGACCTCTAGGGATCATCTAGTCCAACCCCCCTGCACACACAGGGACACCTAGAGCACGTGGCACAGGGTGGCATCCAGGCGGGTTTGGAAGATCTCCAGAGAAGGAGACTCCACAGCCTCTCTGGGCAGCCTGTTCCAGGGCTCTGTCACCCTCACAGGAAAGAAGTTCTTCCTCATATGGAGATGGAACTTCCTGTGTTTCAACTTGCACCCATTACCCCTTGTCCTGTCACTGGCCACCACCGAGAAGAGTTTGGCCCTATCTTACCTACATTCTCCCCTCAGGTATTTATACATATTGATCAGATCTCCTCTCAATTTCTTCTCCTGGCTAAATAGGCCCAGTTTGCTTACTCTTTCCTGATAAGATAGATGCTCCAGTCCCTTAATCATCTTTGTCACTCTACACCTGCTGGCAACGCTCCTCCTGATACAGGCCAGGATCCCATTGGCCTTCTTGGCCACAAGGGCACAGTGCTGCCTCATGGTTAACCTGTCAACCAGGACTCCCAAATCCCTCTCTGTGCAGCTGCTTTCCAGCAGGTCAACCCCTAATCTGTACTGGTGTCTAGGGTTATTCCTCCCCAGGTGCAGGACCCTGCACTTGTCCTTGTTGAACCTCAAGAGGTTCCTCTCTGCCCAACTCTCTATCCTGTCTAGGTCTCTCTGAATGGCAGCACAACTCTCTGGGGTGTTGGCCACTCCTCCCAGTTTGGTGTCATCTGCAAACTTGCTGAGAGTGTGCTCTTTGCCCTCATCCAAGTCACTGATGAAGAAGTTGAACAGCACCCGGCCCAGTACTGACCCCTGCAGGACACCACTGGCCACAGGCCTCCAACAGGACTCGGGCCCCATTTATCACCACCCTCTAAGCTCAGCCATCCAGCCAGTTCTCAATCCACCTCACTAGCCACTCATCTAACCCACACTTCCTGAGCTTCTCTATGAGGATGTTATGGGAGACGATGTCAAAAGGCTCTCTGAAGTCAAGGTAGACAACATCCACGGCTCTCCCATCATCCATCCATCCAGTCACCCCATCATAGAAGGCTATCAAGTTCCCCAAGCATGACTTCACCTCGGTGAATCCATGCTGGCTACCCTTATCACCTTCTTTTCCTTGACAAGCCTAGACATGGTCTCCAGGATGAGCTGCTCCATCACCTTTCCAGGGATGGAGGTGAGGCTGACTGGCCTCTGGTTTCCTGGGTCCTCCCTCTTGCCCTTTTTGAAGACTGGAGTGAGGTTGGCTTTCTTCCAGTCCTCAGGCACCTCCCTCACTCTCCATGATCTCTCAAAGGTGATGGGGAGCAGCTGAGCAATAACCCCTGCCAGTTTCCTCAGCACTCTTGGGTGCAACCCATCTGGGCCCATAGATTTGTGGATGTCCAGTTTTGTCTAAATAATCTCTAACCCAGTCCTCCTTGACCAGTGGTAAGTGTTCCTCTCTCCTGGTTATCTCTCGTATATCCGGACTCTGTAGTTCATGGGCTCATAGTTCATTGCAATTGCACACACATATCCAATTTCTCTTGCTGCATGTGTTTACATAGCGGCATTTGAGTTGGGCTCCCAATATACCTCTCTTTGTAGCTGGGGCAGCTGCAGCTTGACTACGTGGGCCTTCGGTAGTTCTCATATTTTGCTGTTTTCCCTCTCCAGACTTTAAGCATCCTTCGCTGTTCTGGAGTTTGACTGGTGTTAGTGGCATGGCAGGTCATCGCCTAACTGCTTCCCTGATGATAGCCCCTTTTCCCCCTTGAATCTAGTTTAAAGCCTTCTTGATGAACTCTACTAGTTCATGACCAAGGACCCTCTTCCTCCTTTGGAAAGGATGAATCCCATTTGATGTCATCATGGTTGGTGCCATGTGAAGGGTCAATCATTCAGGTGGCTAATCAGTGCTAGCAAACCCACTACATTTACATTAAAATAAGGAGTACCAACTAGAATTACACATGACTTGTTGTGAAATTCATTAATGGCTGGATATGGAGCCCATAAAAGGCTCTGAATCACATTTGAAACCCAGTTTACAAGCCTTCCTTCCCCTTCTCCCCTGAATTTGTCTTTATGCATTTTTGGAGAGAAATGTTAAAGATTTTCCAAGGCAGTACATCAAGAATTTATATGTACACAGGTTTTCTGCCAGGTTTTCTCTTCAGGCCTATGTAAATGCATTGATGATTATATATTTATTTAGGACACATCTATACCACAAATTAAGCACAGTACAGTGTAGTGTGGATGCATTGAGTCACTTTCCAGAGCACACTAAATGCATTAAGTCTATCACGTGCTGGAAATAATAATGTCTTCCTCTCTCTAAGTAGTATCTATTAGCCTTAGCACTAAGCACTGCAACCAGCTAATGTAGATGGAACAGTAATTAAGAGTGTGCGTCTGTGTGCACTACACAGCACAACTTGCTCCCATTACTGCTCTAACTTCTTATAAGAACGACCTTTAGTGCAAAAGCAGCATTAGGCTAAAAAGAGACCTGCACTAAATAACATACAAAATTTAACAAACAATTATGTAGCAAAGAATAAACTTTTAGTTACTTTCTACCCATCCTTAGAATACAGTGGGAACTCTATCGCTTTATAAAACATACCTAGTAGTAGTCTGCCAAAGCAAATAGGAAACTTCCTCCAGATTTTGAATTCTTGACTTTCTTAGGTTAATCAGGGAATTCTCTTTGTTATAACATCAGAAAATTATTATTTCTGTATGTAATTTTACAGAATGTAGAGTATAAGTTATTACACAATTAAAGCAGGTTTCAATTTGCAGGTCTAGAGGAGGGTTCTCAGTTCTGGGCAGAGAAATCTGCAGGAATCCAGCTTGATAGATGTAGAAATGTTTTTAAAAGAAAACTTGAAATTTATGAGTATGTATGTATCCTTGTATTTCCAACTACAAATGCAACAGCTACCCTGCAACTGACTGTTTTTGCATCTGCGCAGAGAAAGGAGCAAGATGAGAAAAATAACTGCAATTCAGAAGATGACATGACCACTTAAATTCAGTTTAAAATTCATGTCCTCAATTCTTGGAAGTCTAAAACATGGACATTTGAAATGCAAATTACCCTGCCATTTGAACAGGACTCACTAGAAACATTTTTGAGCAATTGGCTCTACGTATGTTCCAAAGAAGACGTAAGAGCAAAGAGTGCTTTTTAACTTTGTTTTTGATTATCAAGTTTGTTTACACATTCACCACATAATTCAGCAGTGTTTCAATCTTTGTGAAAAGATTCCACAGGATTCTTATAATCCTCCATAATCCTTGAAAGGCCTACTCTTATTTACTAACTCTGATGTTATGATTTGGAAGTAGTTCATAAAAATGCTGATAAAATAGTTCTTGGTGCAGCACAAGTGTATAAAGTAAAATGTAATAGGAGCAGTAATTTATTTTGCTGTTGCAAATACTGTTGCTAATAGACCAGATCAAATTTTATCTCATTACCAAAAAGAAAATATAAAACAAATGTCATTTTGTAGCACATCAGGATTTGTTAATGGCCTGCTTTTGCTCTCAGTATTACTGCCTCTATAAATAATTGAACACCAATTCTGTATTGGACTTAATGGAGTCTACATAGCTGTAAATCCTGGTCAGGTACCTTAAAAAAAGTCCTACAAGTATAACTAGGAAAAGAACAGAGATGATCCTATTTATTTAAAATCCACATCTGGTAACATTTGAGGAGGTTTTTGAAAACATGTTGTGAAAATGTTTCTTTTGATCTTGGTTCAGTGATGGTGGGTTTGTGCTTTTTTCACAGTAAGACATCAAGTAAGATAATTGACATTCCAAGCATCTCTCCAGCTGAGAATCCTTCTGCTTTAAAATACAGCTGTGCAGTATCTCAAAATTATGTCAGTCAGCCTATGTTATTAAGGTTCTTTTGGAAGACAGTTTTTATATTTGATATTATTTCCACCAGCTTCAACTGTTGTCATCATGCAGGGAAACAGTGTTTCAGGTGCACAGGGGAAAAACACCACTGTGACAGCAGTCTGGCAAGTCCTTTAGCACCATCGCTGAGTCTTTCTTTCTTCCCAGCAGGACAGGATTTTTTTGTGTGATGAAATGTGGGCTCCCATTCCCAAAAGGAGATGGCTCTGTCCAAACTGCTGGCCGATACAGACAGCTTTAATCGTTGGCAGTTCCCAAGATGTGCCACCCAGACCAAAAGCTGGGACCCTTCTAACAGTCTGCCAGTAGAGATTAACAGTGTGCAGCACTTTGAAACGCCTTGATATTGTTTACCATATCATAGCAGGTATGGCCTCACAAATCCCACCCCACTGCCACCCCGAAATCTGCTTCCACCAGCCAGGTTCCAAACCCCAGTTTATGTTTATTTTAAGCACCACCAAAAATAAACACAAAACCCAACAAAATTTTAACAAAATCATAAATGTTTGTTCTGTGGAGCAGTTGCTGGCTAACACCACATCTGAATCTATTCCAGTAGCAGTGATATCGAAGACTTTCTCTGACCTTGGAAAGTAGTAAAATATCAGAATGGAAAGCAGTAAGGGCAATACGAACCTGTTCAAACTTTGTGGCCACAATGTGCATGCATTTCTAAGGTTGTTGGGCCTCATATTCATTTCCTATAATAAGCCTTTCCACTATTCTGGTAAAGCTGCTTTAAGACAGTTAAAAATGTACTTTGTGCAAATGTACACGTTTCTTTCCAATTCTTAAGCTTGGCAGAAGAAGTCCCATTTCTTGAGACTCACTGGGACAGTGCAAAATGGTTTTAAGCTCAGTAAGACCCAGTCTAAATTGCTTTACTTTGTCATTAACTTCCTGGGCACACACTCAGAATCTAGGTTTATTTTGAAGTCACAGAACTGCCACAGGTTTAGTATTATATTATCTCTTTAAGTTGAGCTCTAAACAAAATATTAGTTGTTATATTGCTTCAAGCAATAACTATTTCCAGGGAAATTACCTGAATGAAAACATTTACCTTATTCCTTTTATTATTCATACATTTTTATTATTCACATCCTCCTGTGGGTTTGCTTACACAAGCACAGCTGTACATAGCTGGTTTGTGGCTCTTTCTTTTGGGATTGATTTGTCAATTTTATCCAATCTTTTAAATTGGAAAGAAACAATAAAAATAAGTAGAGAATAGCTATTACATCTGCAAATTCAAAGACAGCTCACTTAGGGAATTATGGCAAAGAAAGAGCTGAAATAACAAAGTCCTTCCTATATCCCAATGCTGAATTAACCACAGGAGAGAACTGGATTATGTGTGTACATACAAGTGTCTTGCTTGTTAATAACTTTTCTTTGAATAAACCCACTGATATTTTCACCCCACCGCACAGAGTACAACATGCACTTTCAACTTCAGGTGATTAAATACCATCCTGGTGGGCTACAACACAGCCTCAGTATTACTTCAGGTACTTTGACCCGTTTGGATGTGGGAAGGGAACTAGCCAGAAGATTGTGAGCCAGTCTGGGCTCTTGGCCTCTGACGCAAGGGCTGTTCCTTGGTCTTATTTTTCTTTGGTATAGACATGGCCAGTGAGACTCCAGGAGCAATTAATCTTGGTTCATGGAAACTGCCTGCAAAGTAAGGAGAATGCTGTCTGAGGTTAAATTGCAGTGCTGTGAATATTTGTGTTTTAAGCATGTCTTCACTACCCTTTAAGAAGGTACAACCACTTAGTTTCTCATTTTCTATGAAAAAATGTAGTTTGAAATGCCAGCATTAGTTGGGAAACTAGAGCTAGAACTACACGAAGCATTAAAAGCCTGTGTGATAGACTAACCTAGAAACCAGCACTTACCAAAATCCTCTTGGTGATGGGGAAGATCTCTCTAGAAGCAGATTATCTGCATTAAAAAAAAAATCTATTGCCTCTATAGAGCTGTGCAATCACATGCAATATTACACTGAAGTAAAACACTTCAAATCACACTGTTGCATATGGTAAATAAAAAAAAACGTAAACCTATGTAGGTGAGCAGCCTAAGATAGCACTTCTAGACAGGCTGGTACAACAGTGATAGTGGTCTAAGAGTAGACCATTTGGCACTTCCAAAGCTTGTCAAACTGTACTGAAAATATCTAGGCACTTTAACATAGACAAAAAGGCCCAAAAAAGCCATGGTGTCTAGCAGCTGGTATTTCATATATAAGTAAAAACAACTGAACTAAAATGCTAACTATTGACATAATGTGAGACAAAATACGTCCTCGGGCCAGATGGAGAGTGCAAACCTGCCTAGTTCTGCTGAGGTGAGTGATTTTGTGCTGATTTATCCCAGCCAATGTGCTGAGCCTGACATATCATCCACAGAACTGAGAGGGAGTGGCTACAAGATGCTTCCATGGGGAATCACAGAATGGTTGAGGTTGGAAGAGACGTCTTGAGATCATCTAGTCCAACCCTCCTGCTCAAGCAGGGACACCTAGGCTGAAGGCGCTTATATTGCCCATACCACAGCAGCTCCTTTCTATGAAGCTCAGATAAGCTGGAGCTGGTGTTGAACACTTCTCAGGCTAGCAAAAATGTTACTGGGAGGTGGCACCCGGATGGATGTTGCGCCAGAGAGCTCAGCAGCAGGGTACCGAGGAAAGCTGTGAGGGTGCTTGGAGGAGGGAACTTGGCTTCTAACACTATTAGACATACTGGCGTGACTGTGAGTAGCTAAATTGTAGGTGACTAGTGATACGAACGGCCACAGCAGTGCCATTTCTTGGCAGGGATGATGTGCCTGTCACCCAGTCCCATGGTGGCTCTGCCAGGACTGTGTTCCCACCTCACTCATTCTGAATGTGGCGCAGGCAGGGCACGCTCCGCTTTCAGCCTGCTCTTATGGTGCATCCAACATTTGGACCTGTGCACGCAACTCTGCAGAAATCTGCTGAGAAAAAATAAGGGAAAAGACCAGAAGTGAAATCTCTTCAGAAAATGAGTCAAGTTAAATGATGTTCAGGAAGCATCTGGGATGGCACACTGGCACAGTAACTGAAGCCATATGATCTCCTGCCACTCCATTTTAATACTTGCAGTTTGGAGGCCTCCATGGGCAGAGACTTCTTCTCTTATAGCACAGTCAGATCCTTAAATGTGAGGCACAGCAAGTCCCCAAGCACTGTTGGAGCTTTGATAGTCATTTCAATTTATTTGGTCTGGTTTGATGTATCTTATTTCTATATGTCTTTATATAAGCATATCTGGCCT
>NW_010576786.1:15544-34008 GCF_000705375.1 Tinamus guttatus
TTTCACTACAAATCAGAATGCTGGAATAATTTGGGTTAAAATATTTGTGCAAAAGAATATACTTGGCATGTATTATTTTTAGCCTGCATGATTTGATCAGTGTAATTCATATTGTTATTACATAAACATGTGGACTGCCTTATCTGAAAGGGCAGAAAATAACTCCATAGTAGCAAAGCTAAATGGTCAGCAATGAGAACTTCTTCAGCCAGTTTTGTACCTCAAGAAAAATTGAAACAGATCAATTATTCGGCATGTTTTTGCAATAGAAGAGGAAAGGTCTTGTGTCTGTTTTCCCATTGGCCCCACTATATCATCAGATTGTTGTCCTAGACTGCTGCTCTTGATAGGCTAGATAGATAGTTAAGGTTTTCACCAGCAGGATTTTTCCCACTTACAAAATTAAACATCTCTCTTTTCCAGTAATTTCAAAAAAATGATATACCTGTTAATATATATGTACATACTCATGGAAATGTATATACAATGTTATGTATTTACATACATATTTGTACACACATACACGTATTTACATGCACATACAAATCCAGCAGGCAGAGATACATATTACATATAAGGAATATCCTATTCAGCTCTACTTTCTATTAATCATTCTTGATTTTTTTTTCTCTTTTCAAATGTCTTGAAAAGAACCTGCTATTTTGGGGGGGGAGTATTAGCACTATGAGTTCATTTTTTATTCCTCCAGATTTATTGGGTTATCTACTTAGAATCAGAAATAAAGTGTCAGCATAATTCACATTTTTAAAATTTAATCAACTTTGCAGACAATTAAAGAAAATACCATATAATTTAGACATTAGGGTGAGGTTTGGTAATGCAAAGTAGAGAAATATCAAATCACCCCAGTCCTCTCCCAGTTTATCTGACTTATTTGTCTCACATGTGAAGCAGTGCCTGTATCTTTTCGCTTACAGTTTTGGCATTCTGCGGAAACCTCTTGTAATCTCAGCTTCCTTTCTGAGGTTATGCAGTTTTGCTTCACTAATTTCTACATCGATTCTTGTTAAAAATAATAAAAAAATAAAAATAACAACAACAACAAAAGACAAAAGCCACACAAAAAATGTGTAAGACAAGTTATTTGCTTTTCTTCTCTTAAGGCTTCTTATAAGGCTTAAGGAGTCTATAACCTGAACATCTTTCTCTTTTCTTTTTTTTTTTTCCTGATTCCCTCAAAACTCTCCCTTTAAACTATTAGCTGGTGAGTTTTTGAGCAATATTCTAGAATTTCAGTGTTAGGACCAGCTGACTCTTCACGTCCAAGTTCTTAGGCGACTTCAGCATGGATGGTAGCAAGAGCACTGACACAGCACTCACAGTGACCTGTGTCCTGCCCGGTACAGCCTGTTTGGAGGTCAGGTCAAACCCAGGATTAGCACTCAGTTTCTGCTCCAAAAGTGCAGATCTTTATTTTCAGAGTATAGAAATCTCTGCCTCGACAGCTGGAGAAACTGATAGGTGAACTGATTCTTTCATCTTTTGATCAATGTCATACATAAGGCTCGATAAATCCGAAGTGGGATATGTAAAGCTATTTCTGCTCTTTTATTCTTTTTTGAAGTCTGATGGCAATAACAAAGTATGCACTGATAGTGCTTATACCTAATCTGGGTTGAATGCAAGAATTCAGTCTGAAAGCATGCTGGAGCACTGAGATGTTCTAATAGAGGAACTATTCAAATAGAGGAACTGCAGAATACAGAGGAAATATCCTGCTTTATGTGGAATGCTTCCAGCTCATCTGGAATTTCTGAATCAAAACTAATTCTAATTAATCCACATACTATTTTTAAAACAATAAGATTATCAGCAACCTTTGTGAGCTGCACCTAGAGGTTTACAATACAAAGAAAAGTATTTGAACATATGTAGCTCAATTTGATAATGGTGAGTGATTTTATCTGAAATTCACAGCTATTGCACGTTAAGGTAATATATTCTGTTTACCCAAGGAATGTTATTACACAGATACCATTTGCCATGTATCTAAAGGATAAATTCTAAATAAAATGCCTGTACATTTTCATCAGATCAGATTAAGTAGGGTGAATAGCTCCTAAGGCTAGATAATAGTGTTTGTTTTATTACTAGTCATCTGTACCATTGATGCCAATATTCTGTAGTATTTCAGATAAGTAACAGCAAGCAGCTGGCAGCAAGCCGGTGATTAAAGCATGTGCTGGTTTTAGACATTTGTTGTGAGAGGTGGGTTTGATCTTCACCCTTTGAAATGCATTATTGTCTTAAGAATAGAACATTTCCTATAGTTCAAAAACACAGATGAGGTACTGATGAAGAAAACAGCTTATATAAATAAAAATAATGTGGTTTCAATTTATTTGGGGAACACTGAATGATGATGTTAATTGAAGCTGCAATTATTTAATTTCACTGAGAGGATCCAAATCACAAATGGTTAAATGTTTTGTAATTTAAACAGAGCAATTCATCTCCCTTTAAATTGCTTGCAAGTTGATTAAAAAAAAAAGATGCCTAGCAAACACAAAGTGGTTATCAAAACAGGGAAGAAGTACAGGATTAAAAGATTAAAAGAACAAGTTTTATTTTCAAGATCCTTGGAATTATCATTCTCAGTCTGACAAATACGACTCTATAGGCCTGTATAAAGGGATTGCTAGGTTGGACTACTTCATAGTCAAAACACACTGATGATGAATGCTTTGGAATAACATATCTGATAGGGACAGTGCCAAGTCAGTCTGTAAGGGAAGGGTTTTCTTCAGGCAGTCAGCATTTGTTGAACGTCCCTGAGCATGAGGAATTATGTGCACTATAAATACATCTTAAAGAAAGTGATGGCTCCAACTCTTCCACGAATGATGGCATTCTTGTTCTCTGTGTCATCTTGTGGCAGTGAATTTCATGTGGGAAGCATTTCCTTTTAGTCTTTTTCTTTCCCTTCCCTTGTTCATATATTCTGAGAAAGGGCAAATGAGAGTCCTCTGAGTCCTCTGAGTTCCCTTCTCTGTATCATGCATTATAATCGGCAGAGGTGATAGAGCTTCCTATTACTACATTTGCCTGGTATTTCCTATTTTAAGACCCTATTTTCAGTTGCTTCTAACCTTTTCAGGCATGAATGTTTCAGGCTACTACAATGCTATCAGTTATACATGCCTGCCTTAAGCTGATTTATTTTGGAAGATTTCAGGCAAAGTAGACTAGCTACTTCTGAGAAAGAAGAAAACAAACAAACAAACGAAACTGATTTTTAATGTTAAAAATCCTATAAACTTATTTAGGGAGAAAGCTAAAACCTGGGTCATCTGGCATAGAGCCCTGGAAACTATGGGCTTTCTTTCCATCACAGATATACCTTTTGCCACTGTGGGAAAATCTGTGAAAATTTGGCTATGACATCGGTCTGAAGAATTTCTATTATTTTCATGTTCAGTACAGATCTGGAAACTAATAGGCCCTCTTGCCTTTGAATATCCACTCTCTGACAGCTGCTCTGTGCAACCAGTCAAGAAGAAGAAAGTCCAACCAAGGAGAGAATTGGTCTCCCTCCCTACAGAGATATGATGTTATTCGTCTCTTCATAGCTCCTAGTTCACATCGGACAGAGATAGGGATGGGTATCAGAGTGAGGACACTGATGCTGGAAGTGGAAGAAGGGAGAAGAAAGTCCAACCAAGGAGAGAATTAAATGGCTCAAGAGGCTGGGCATAGCGCATGTATCAGACACCTCATTTGGGCAGCCCCTGAGGCTGGGTGTGAAAGGCAAGAGTGTGGCAGATATTTATGGATGACATGTCAACCTGGAGACTGGGAGGGAGATCAGAGGGATCACCTGATGGGTCAGAGGCTGGGGTTGTAATCAGAAGTGTGAAAAGCAGAAAATGAGACTGGAACGTGACAGAGACCTGACTATAACAGGGCACTATGGAGAGGACTGGGCAAAAGCCCATGAAAGGGCTGAAGGGTGGCATCCAGTGAATCCAGCTCTCCCTGAAAGCAGGGGTTGCAGCTGAAGACCTCAGTTTCAGCCATCCTAGGTTTTTAACTGACAGCCGAGAGTCTACTGTTGGAATGTCCCAGTCCCGCTGTGGTGACCCTTGTAAAGCCAGAATCAGCCCAAGAACTGAAAATATATGGAGATCCTGGCACAGGGAACGGATCTGTAGCATTTTGATCTGTTACTCTGTTAACTCAAGTGCTTATCAATGAGGGGATCTAAAGATACATCCTTGCTGACAGTCTGTGTGGGAATTGCTAGCAAAAAGAAAAAAAAATCTGATCTTTTTTCTTTTTTCATATTTCTTTTTCTAAAACTCAAGAATTGCATGCTGAGTCGCCTATTTTGGAACAATATTGCATAAGCAGATGAAGTGAAAGAATGGAAACCAAGCACTTCAGAGTTAGGAAATACTAGATTCAAGGTTTTCAGTACAAACTGATTTCATCCTCCTTGTGTAAGCTATTACGAAGAGTTAGTTACAAAATCAGTTATCATTTTGGCCAAATGTCACCTCCTAAACAGGTCCTAAAACACTTGCTTAAAGTGTTTTAGAGATTAGTAGGGGGAATGTAGTACAAGAACCATGTATTTGCAAGATCTCTGCTCCCTGTTTGCTGGAAAAGCTGGAAAGAATCACAGGGGAGTGCAGGAAGGAAAAGGGTGGTGTTGCAGTTAAGGTAGGTTCAGTGCTGCTGTGAAGAATCACCTTGAGTTCTTGCTTCTCAGCAGGACTCCTATGTAAGATCAGGCACGGTATCTGGCGAAACTTTTACACATGGTCAAAAATGGTATGTTCCATACTTTCTGTGATGTGTAGCTTGAGACCCTTCGGTCTGATTTGCCAAAGCACTGAGCACTGAAAGTTGCCATTTGAGTTAAGATGCACTATATAAAGCTCTGAACAAATAAAGTTCAAAGTCCCTCTAACTGAGTACTCAAAATTCAACTCAAAAATGATTTTTTTTTTACTCTAATAGCTGTGTCTCAGCTTCTTCTTTGCATAATGGAGCTGTAACATTTGCTGGAACCATAACAAAAGTACCAACAATTGGCATCATGGATAGAAAGGAATAATTTTGCCTAGAATGTGTGGTTTGAGCAGCTTGCAGGAGGAAAAACACAGAGTCAAAGCAGTGAGGAAGGAGAACAAAACACAGCAATGAAGAGCTGCTAAAAATGTAAGGCATGCAGAAAAAAAAAAAGCAACATGTAATTACCAATTGTTGGTATGTCTACACCATGAACGTTACTGTAAATCTAGTCAAACAAATGTATCCCTGAGTTAGCTTTATAATAGTTACCTCAGCTACCCAGAGCAGTCTAGTCACAGATCCATAAAACTCAAGGAGGGCTGCAAAGCCTCACTGAGCAGCTGAGGAAATACCAGAGAGATCCTGAGCTCTGCACTGCGGCAACTGTCCTGCTGCAAGGGCTCATGCTAAATGATGTATAGCAGTGACTGCACTGCAGGCATTCTAGGTAAATCTGGGGATCAGACTGAAAACACGGCAGCAGCTGGATTCAGCTTGTTTCTCCTAATATTTGGGTGTTTGACATTGAGCTCCCAAGGTTATTCTCTTTCTAAAGTTCACTGTCTGTATAAGCATGGTGCTCCTCCACTGCCTCTCTGAAATGAACAGGCTCAGTCTCCTCAATGTGTCATTCGGAAATCTCACCATAATAACATTCACAAGATATTCATGAATACCCTCAGTTTCTGATCTACCTTTCAAAAGAGAATCACCTAACTTAATAATCCAGAAAGAGCACTGATTTATAGTCCATACATAGCACATTGCTGTATAGGTGTTTGCTGAGCTGCTTTATTCTTCTCCTTCTCTCCTCTTCTTACAAATCCATCCACACAAAAGAATTTAAAGACTATGACAGAATTGAAATAAATTTTTGCATCCCTGAAAAGACCAAGACAAACAGCTGAATCCTTTTTGGCCTGCAAAAGTTCAAGGAAGTAGTTGTTGATTTAAGCGTACTATTCCAGTTCTTCTCCAGGTTAGAGAGACTTGCACTAAAAAATCGGAGTTAAAACAAATGATTGTGAATTTTGAGGCCTTAAGATTACGATGTTTTTATCAGGAGAAAGGGATACTTCTAAGAAGCAGGAAACCAGAAAACTGTCATCTAAACACATTTCAGAAGAGTTTGCCAGTTTCATAAACAGTTCATTTGCTTGAGAAGTATCAAAGTAGCGAGTTCATTTAGCTGGAGAGGTAATAATATCTCCTCTATCATACAATAAATTGCATTTTATCACTTTTCAGAACATATACTTAAACGTGCCAGAGCAGGGGGTTGGACTAGATGATCTCTAGAGGTCCCTTCCAACCTCAACCATTCTGTGATTCTGTGTAAAGAGGACAAAATAGGTATTTCACTAGTGTTGCACCTATACCAAAGAACAACCACCTCCATGAAATTTGATAAAATCAGTCAATTAATCTATTCCTAAAATAATCATTTCTAAGGTTGACACTATAGTAGCCAATCTCTCTCAGCACAACATGGAAAAGAGGGTACATTTTGGCAGTGATATCTGTGGTGGTTATTGATTTCTGCAGCAACAGCAGCCCATTTATCTCTGAGATGTGCTCAGAGACCCAGGAGTCTGAGGTCTGAACAGCTTTAGCTGTCCCTATCACAAGATGATTTGGAATATTTTACATGATACGGCATGCAGGTGCTGGGAATTCAAACCATAACTTCTGCCAAGCTGCCATCAAAATTTCTTCACCTAAGAAGGCAGGGACTGCCTTTCTTCATCTTCTGCAAAAGACAGGAATGAAAAGCTGTGGGGACAGAGTGTGGTTCAAGAATGCCTCAGAAAAAAAGGCATGGATGGGATTCTCCAGAGGATGGGATTAAAAGATTTACTGGTTTTAGGCAGTAGAGAGGAAGGCAACAGGCAAAACTTGTCTGGCCTATTTTAGATGTCTGTATTGGCATGAGATGTCCCACGCCCTAGAAATGCTTGCTTCTCTCCATTGACTGCAAAGGAAGTCTAGGCACAGAGCTCCAACTCAGGACATTAAGAAGCTGCAGGCATCTGAAGTTAGGTGATACTGACCCTGGAAGACATTGCATCTCCTTCCTCTAATAGGCATGGTGAACAAGAAACGCACTTGCTACAGCACACTATCCGGGCAGTGACCAGACTCCTCACTGCACCCTGCCAGCAAATATGGCAGAGTCGGAAGAGGAAGAGCTTGGTGAGAAGATAGACCTGAGCCCAGCTGAGCAAACACAAGGGAAGAGTTGTGTTGGTCCCTGTGCAAGCAGTGTAAGAAAAGAAAATACTCTGCCTACATAGAATAACTCGGGTCAGAAAGTATCTTTGGAGCTCATGTGGTCCAATCTCCTGCTCAAAGCAGGGCCACTTTCTCTCTGCTTCCATCCTAGATGAGAGTTTTACAAGAATTTAGCTCTGAAGCAGCAACCTATTTTTACTGTGAGATCTAGACATGCCATAAGAATACTGGAGAACTTACAACCAGATTAAAAGGTTTTTCTAAACAGA
Organism: Tinamus guttatus; assembly: GCF_000705375.1. The sequence goes on from NW_010576786.1 coordinate 23,083, forward strand.
TCCTGGCTTTATGTCTCACTCCACATTAGGTCTACCTAAGCTACAGTGGGAAGAAAAAAAAAAGGACTATTTTCTGTCTATATATTATCTCAGAAAAAAACTCCGGTTAGAAAATATTTTTAAATCTTACCTGTGTTCGTATTTGCATTTTCTGCCTCTAAAACTAGTGTGCCACAGTTTGTAACTGATCACACAACAAAATCTGTATTGTTCAGCATGTCACCATTATGATTTTCAGGCACCAACAACATTATTTCTTAGCTTGATCAAGAACATGTATTTGGAATGGCTGAAAGATAAGAATACTCTGTAACACAGAATGAATAGTAATTATAACTGGGAGTAAATGAGGAAGTGAAAATATAATAATTGTCCTCTTCTGTTCATCATTAAAAATGAAGCCTTTCTCGAAAGATATTTGAAATAAGATATAAGAAGATAATAAGATGTAAAAATAAGATATAAGTCCATTGAACCTATTTGAACAAAAAATTGAAAAACAAATATTCTCTAAACAATCTAAGACCTCAGTTAGAGCACCACAGGAACATTAATTTGAATGTAAAGCATTCACCCTGTCAATCCAGAAGCGCTAAATGACAACTCACAGAGTTGTAAAGTGTTACATAGCCATATAAAAGCTGTGAAGAGCCATTATAGCTTAATTAATGTTCTCCTAAAGTGGATGGACAATTCACGGCCTTAACATTAAGTACACTTTTAAGACTTATGGTTCTGAAGAATAGAGACTCACTATTTCTATGAAATGTTTCTAGTGCATAGAGAAGACAGAGGCTCAGTTGAGCTTTATAAGGGATAAGATATGAAGAAGTGAGCAAGATGTTTAAACTATGAGACATTTACAGAGAAAGATCACTGAGTCTTGAGTATCTGAGGTACAGATCATGTGGAACTGAAGGTAGGGTAATGCTTATGAAAGCAGAAAAATAGCTATGAAATTTCTACTTGTGAAGGAAAGAAATAGAACATTTTTTGGATATAGCAACACCAACAGATAGAAACATGGACAGAAAAGATATTGGAAGTCCTAAGATTCAAAAAGGAGTTAAGTCAAAAAACTGATAGCATTACTAAGTCTATACCTCTCTAGCTACTAAAACTAGTAAGATTAGAGACAAGCAACAAGATATGTTGTAAACTAATGAAGGCAGCCTGAGTAACAAAGAGGCAGAATTGTATTTATTGATGTAAATGACAAAGCAAGGTGTACAAGACAAAAAGGGCGAAAAAGAGTATGGTAGAATGAAACAGAATGCATGACTGGAATTGGTGTCAGAATGAGTAAGAAAGACACATAGTCACATGCTTTTCAGTGTTGGGTCCTATGTAAATACTTGTAAAAATTCATCCTTACTACAAGAACTATGAAAGGTCAATACTGGAAAAACAATGTATATACATGGGATAGTACAGGCTGATAAGTTTACTACATTATTTAAAAGACAATCATGTCACAGGAAAAGAAGGAATGCAAAAAGCAAACTGAGAGTCATCATCCCTGAAGAGAGACAGAAAAGGGGATTAAAAATAAAGAGCTTCCTATAAATAGGAAAGTGAGAAAATTAATAAGCCTCCTATGCTTCTGAGGACAACCCAAAAGAAAATCACATCCTCACTTTCTGAGTTCTCCTCTGAAAGCACAAGCAAATTAGCTCTTTCAAGTTTTTTCAGGCACTCATATACTTTAGCTGAGCTCCGATGCCCTTCAGGGTAGATCAGTGCTGGTACTGGATGAATCTAATCTTACTTTTTCTGTATGGTACTTTTAATGTCTACACAAAACCAAAGGGAGACATCAAAAGATCTGTCCGCTCTATCCAGCACTGCAGTGATCCAGCGCATAAATACATGTCCCTAGTACTGAAAAAACCAAGTGCATTTAGATATAATGTTAACCTGTCCTTCTCTTAAATAATCTCTCATTTGCTATGTTGACCATTTTTTTAGTTTGCAGTGAAGCAGAATAGGTGCCAAGAGAAAGATTTAGACTTTAGTCTAACTATAAACAAAGGTTAGAATGAAGTTTATTTAGATATACTGAGTGAAGGAAGCTAGGGAATAAAGCCAAACTATTACAGATCAGGGATTTAGAAATGCTTTATATATGCTTATGTGTGTATATATATGTATATACATGTATATATATGTATATGTATATACATATATATATATATATACACACACACACACACCCATGGAATCATATATCATTCCAATATTGGTCAGGCTCAAATGAAAATTCAGGGCCTAAGATTGACAGACTGTGAAAGCAAATGTATTTTGGGATTTTTTTTCTGCATGATTTGGAGGACGGACATTACATGTCTGAAATGGTGATTAAAATAAAAAGTTAAAAGAAAAAAATAATTGCAGCCAATGTGTGTATTTTAAGAGGAATATAATTCACCAATAATCAAAGGATGTCTGATGTATTATAAGAGATGTATCTTTATTAATCTCAGAATATTCATGCTGTTCTGCTTCTAACCCTTCCTCTAATCTCTCTTGCCAGTCTTTAAGTAAATTGATTATAACTATCATTTAGTCAGGGGAAGTCAGATTTTTTTCTAATCTAGTAATTTTAATTATGGCTAATTCATTGAACACAACAATAACAAATTTACTACCACATATGCAGCACATAAGCATTAGGTGTTGACAAATTTCTAGTTATCACCTTACTATTTAGTATTTTAGATGGGATGACATGAGGACACAGAAAAGACAGAGATGCCTCGAGTGCTTTCCATACAGGAGACTGGCCTCCTGCCTGGGGAGTTAAATCATAATTAGGTTGGCGCTTGGATCTTGCAAGAAATCTCTAATTGCATTTTGATCAGCCTGAATAGAGAAGATTAATGCAGCCCTTAGCGTTTTAGCAGTGACAAGATTTCCTTGGGCTGGCAAATCATGTCATTCTGTTTTGGAATATGTTTTATTATGTTAGAAAGATACTGTAAGCCCAGTCCCTCAAATCTAATGGAAAGTTATGGCAGATTTATGTCAAAGTTCCTAAAATAATGTTCTTTCCCAAGTGAGGAAGGTCATTGTTGCAGAATAAATCATAACCATGTTTTATGTTATCTCATAATGATAACCTTAATTCAACTTTGAACTAGTCAGCCTCAGATTAGTAGGACAAGGTATGTAAAATCTTTTTGAATTTGCTGCCTAATTTATGACTGGGGATTACAAAAACTCTCTGCAGCTGGAAGGTTGCTTTATAGAATTGATAATAAAATACCTGTGCTTTTCTTATCCCTGAAGATGGACACAGGTAACATTTGCTAAGACCTCCAGATCTAACTTAATGACAGACCTTTCATATCACATAAACCAGACCTGCTATAAATTGCTAGGGTGGTTTCTGTTGTGTTTTTGCCCTGAGCTGCCTAGCACTCTCCTGGATAAATCCCAAGCACCCTGATGGAGTTAGGACAAGCCCTTCCCAAAGGCAGTTGTGATATGGCCACCCTGTCTGAAAGGGGGAAAAGAGTTTCATGGTTTTGTTCCTGTTTGTATCAATGCCAGAAAAAAATGTGCCAGGAACTTTTAATGGAGCACAGAGAGAGACTAGGGTTCAGGTGGCAGGAGGGCAGTCCCTGTTCTTCTGAGCTTGAAGTAATTTAGTTGTCCTGCTCCATAATCTACAAAGAGTGGTGGTCAGAATTGGGGTTTTTGTGCTCTTAACGAAAGATTGTTTTAGGGTGGGAAAATAACAGTTCAAAATGGCAGATTTTAGCTCATCTGCAGTGTGTCTATATCCACATCAGAAGGCAGTGCAGAGCAGTCGAGTGTAGGCAGTGTCTCTTCAGAAGTGTCCCTGCCCTGAAGCTGCTGCCCATGCCCACAACCCCCTCCGAAGTGCACCCTGTCCTGCATGGAGATCCTCCTTCCCAGAGCGCACCTCCAGCTGTGTCCCCAGCAGTACCTTGTGCCTCCTCTGTTTGGAAGATGCTTTTCCCAAGCATCTCTTCACATTTCTCATTACATGTCCATTTTTTTGCGTGTGTGTCTCCCTCTCCCAAGTAGCTACCACCTCTTCTCTTCTCAACAAGCTTTGAGCATCTGCGCCATGTGCCCCTCTCACTGCGCGAACCTTTGGCAGTGGGTCATTTCCATCCATTCTAGAGTTGACTATGATGGGCACAGGACAGCCCATGGCCTCCTCCACATGGGCCCTTGCCACCCAAATCCTACCACTTGTGCCCAGTACAACCATCTGGAGCACAAATTCCACCTAGTTTCCACTGAAAGACCATTCATGTGCTCCAAACACACCCTACAGTCCTAAGAAAAGCAGAGAGAGTTAGGAGATTTGTTGCAAAAAGTGCTTCCTGACATGTACTAAAACATCAATGCAGATATACCCCGAGGCAGGTTTTAAAAGAGTTAAAACATCCCTTTTGTTACCACATACCAGCAAACTTCTCATGCTTCTCCTTCCAGCCCTCCCCAAGGGCTCCCTGTCCCTGCTGCTCTTCACAGCTGCGAAGCAGAACTAAAGTGTCCTGACACTCTGTTAAATAACATTATGTCCTCAACCATGCAATAACACCCAGGGGAAAATAAGTGTATATTCTTGTAGTCAAATGTTGTGATGAAAAGATATACAGGGATTTTTTTTTTTTTTAGCATTTGGTACAGATGCTCTGATTCTTCCTAACCAGAAGACTGTCTGCGATTCTGGGGATATTCCTATCTGGGGATAGTCTTTTGGCACATCTGTTTGCACTATCTCCAGGAGGGTTGGGATGCACCTGGCACGAGCTGCGCTCATGGTTTCCTCCAGCCTTTACTGCTGCCTATGCACTGAAAAGTGGCTTCACACGTTCACCATCCATGTGTGAGTGCAAGAAATGACAAAAAAAAAAAAAAGAAAAAAGAAAAACAGTATGTGGCAAATCACACACCTGGTAGCCTCACACTGTAGTCCACATGCATTTATTTAGCCCAGACTCTGCTGCAGTTTCCTGGAGTGAATCATCAAGAAATACTGCATTTCTGCAGTATCCTGAAGGGTATACAGAACCTTTTTGCTTACTATAAAACCTATAAAATCCAATTCTATCGTGTCCTTACTCATTTTTCCTCTTCTGAGGAAAAAAATCAGAGGTTTAACTGGGTATCATTTATGTTACTATTATTGCAGTTCATCTGGGATTTCTTCAGCATTTTATTAATCTTCAAATTACCTTACTGCAAAATGTGCTTAATAATTGATGTGTCCATATGCATGACCAGATGTAGGCATTGGTCATCATGGTTTGTGGCAGCTAGTAACCCATCCCCTCCTTATGGCCTTTTGGATCAATTTCCAGATTTATCTTCGGTTCCCGAGAGATTAAAACTATTTGACTGCAGAACAAGCTTTAGCTGATGACTTCAGATGTCCTTAATAATATCTAGTTCTCTTTGTGAACCCTTGTATTTCTGTGTGACATGAGGTAGAGAGAAAATAATGGCCAGACGGAAATCCAGAAGAAGTGGAGTGAGTGCAAAGGACAAGATAATACAAACAGATTTACTCCAAAGAGAAGGAAAGGAGGATGTTGGTAAGACAAAAAAAACAAGGCATAAGGACCATGAAGGGAAAAACAAAGATGGGGAGAGAATGAATCAGGAACAAGTAGAAGGATCAGGTTTACACAAAAGAAACGAGAGAAGAAAAGGTACCAACAATTTTAGGGAATTAATTTTTAATATGAAGTTCTGTTGTCCATGTAAAGACACAATATGTTTCAGTGACACAAGCTAAACATACACAACTGCCACCTTCTAAATTTATTCTGGCATTCTCTGCATGTATGGGTGTTCCCCTTGACTACCAAACCACAAGAATCTAAGCATTGCATCGAGGAGTAAACAACACCCTTATTATAATTACATATATAATACATAATATATGCACTGTCCTATATTGTATATATTATATAATGTATAGTATACATATTGTAAAGAGTAGATCATATATATTTTAAAAATAATTATAGTTGTAACTCTCATTAAATTATATTTATTGAAATAAAAACTGGCTGCTTGTGACCATTAGTACCTTTACTTAATTTCTAGATTGCATTTACTCAGTAATTTTTTTTTCCTGGAAAGAGTTTACACAGTTCATTCAAATGAGTGTTTATTTTCAATGTTTACTAAGTGACAAATAACATAGAAGATTTTTTCAGACAGATTAATAAAAAGAAGCTTCTTTGGGAAAGAGAGTGATAAATGACACTGTGCATAAGTGAAAGATGAGCTGACAAAGCTCAGAATGACAGTGGTTCTTTTTAATGTCTTTGCACATCCTTCTTTAAGCACAGCTCTGGATCAGGCTATTTTTCTTTTCAAGTTGAAATCAGAGATCTATTGAGATGATACATATTCTGCCTACATGAAAAAGCATTTGTGGTTATGGCATATTCAGCAGGGATCTCTTTCTGCAACACTAAAGCTATTCTCTCTTCCAGAAAGACTTATTTGGAAGTTAAATAGTAATAAAGTGAAATCATGATGCAGTCTGGGACTATAATAGAGTTCTTGCTTGTGCCTTTTAAAAAATATATATTTAAACTTGTGGAAACAATATCATTTAAAGTCATTTTCCTATTATGACCAGAAGGGAATGACTTGTGAAAGAGATTGATTCAGTAGTTTCAAACAATCAAGACATGACTAGGTTGGCTTTGAAGCTCAAAAGGGGTATTTGCTAAGTGGAAGATATACTTGATACTTGGTGCCTGCACAATAGGAGAGTGTAAGGGGGCATTTCTTCCTTTTGAATTTCTTGCTCAGTCTCTTGCCTTGGCTAGCACCATGTGTACCTACTTCACCCACAAGGGCAGGTCATGGCACAAACAACCTTGTATCAGGTGTTAGGGGTGGCTATAGAAACAGGAGATACTTCTTGGAGAGCAGGGTCCAAAGTAGGGCGGGACACTGAACAATTCTGATCCCATCAGCTCGAGAAACCTGGATTCCAAGGACTGGGAGACCCCTTGGATGAAGCTGGGGGCAAGCTGAGACTCACCTGAGAATCAGCTATGCTGCGCAGGTGCCGGTAGCTGTCAAGGACCTGGGGGATTAACTCAGCTGTCCTGTCCATGACTGGCTGAGAGAGAGAGAGAAAGAGAGAGAGGGAGACTGCCTCTCTTCTCCCTCCCCTATCACTCTCTTGGAGGACTCTGATCACTGACAGAAAAGGTCAAAGCAAACCAGTCATGATAAAATATTCATGTCATGCACATTTTAAAATTCATTGCTACACGAGCTGCTCAGTGGCTGCAGTGGTTATTGCTGCTGCTGCTGCACCCTTTGGCATGCAAGCTTTTTTTCTGCAAGACTTTGCCAGGTCTGCTCAGACAGTTGCTTGCATATATTCATCTATCTGCTTCTACGCTGTATGCTTGAGGTGAAGAGTTCCTGAGACCTAGCTGGGAAGCTCTGCTTTGTCATGCATGTCTATAGGTTGCTCTCTGAACATGTTTCCAAGACCCTCATATCTGTGATATGGATGGGAGAAGTGTGGCTATAGTTTATCATACAAATCATGAGCCTGACCTAAACAGAGGGCTGTGATGGCCTGCCTTTGCACCATTACCATACAGTTTGTTTTGGCTTTAGGAGAACTTCTCTTGTTTGCCTGCTCAGTTTAAAAACGAGGGTCTCCCGGTCTCAACTATTATACTCAGACTTTCTACCTCAAGGAATTAAGGCAAACACTAATAAATAGACCGCTCAGACCTTTATGCCTGATGTTCCATCCAGTCAGAGCTCTTAAAACAACTACACAAAAAACACCAGTGCATCTAGAAAGGAAAAAAAAATGCTCTTTGTCTCTCCTTTTAGCTACATCTACAAGGTGATAAAAACATCTAGGGTATGTTGTAGAGGCAGCCAGCTGGTGTTTGTAAGGCACAAATACTTGATCCTGAAGATCCTTCTTTTGGTACAGATATACTTTGAGAAGACAGAGGTGAAAATGAAGGGTATGCAAAACAAAGCTCTCTAAGATACCAATAAGACCCAGTAACGGCCCATTAAACCTCTGTTCCTCTTTGGATGATTGGAGCTCAAATTTTCATGCCTGAGCTCCTGGAAAGTGCCCTGATACATGATAGTTGATCCAGGCATAAATTTACCTTTATTTTTATGATCAGCAGGTGTGATGTTGAGAATACAGTGTACCTCAAAAACACAGTAAAAGTGAATGAAAGTGTTGTAAGACAGGGTTAATGATTTCACTTGTGCAGAGCATGGAACTCAGGAAGTGGTCACCCACCACTGTTCTTGTAGTCAGAGAAGTTCCTTAGGGATCTCCTCACATGGTTTTTCTTCTATCTCCCTCCATTGGCAAAGGAGATAAGCTATTCAGGGAAACTTGAAGAGAAGGCCAATAAATGCCAGCAATGGCACCATGTGAAATGTTGCTGAAGAATTCTGAACAGGTGCCTGTCTAAACATGGTGTAGTGAAAGCAAGAAATTTGCAGGAATACTGGGCTGGTATCTTGCTTTATTAAAAAAACTGCTGGTAGGTAGCACAAAAGAAAAGGCAGAAACCAGGAATCATTACGAGGAGAAGAGAATATACAGAAAATATATCAGGAATCATCTTGAAACATTGGCCATGGAGGAGCTTTATTAGAGTGGTCCTGCTATAGTGAGAGACCATCCCAACTTGGGGATGCTCTAGGAATAGAAAAACAAAAAGGTAAGTTAAGAAATTGCTATTTGATGAATATTTTGTAGCTGCAGTCCCAGTCTGGGCTTTCATTTGAGAGTGTCATTAGCAGCTGCAGCACTTGGGAAACCTACTGTGTGGGAAAGGTTCTAAGTAACACTGAATCACTCATCCTCTGCCCACTGTTGTCCCTTGCCGTAGTGGGAGTGGGGAGCAATAAACTGCCAGCTCAGCGTAGGTGGCTCTCTTTTTATAGTTAACTGGAGGCTACCAAAGGGAAGAAAGAGAAAAAGAGTGTCCCAGCTGAGAATTAAACCATAACATCAAGTGAATATGTGGCTGTAAAATGCCAGTAGCTGCTGTAGTCAAAAGAGCAAATACTAGTCTGTTCCAATACTGAAGAAGGAAGAACAAACTCTCATTGTTCAATCTCAGCTGAGTTATTCCTTTCATTGTTGCTGTTAAATGAATCATTGCTCTCATTTCTACTTTGTCATAAGTTTGGGTTGTGTTTTGGAACTTTCCTTTTTTTTTTAACAGGGTAGAGGAATACTTATGTATACGGGCCGATCTATTCACAGAAATTAGATTCCCCATCTCAATCCTCCCACAGGAACCACACCAGAGATGTGCTTAGTGGAATGTGGAAGTGTGGACTAATGAGGATGCAGGCAAACAGAATCTAGTTAGAAGCACTGTATGGGTACGGTGAAGGCTTCTTCAGGGAGAGAAAGGCCACGTCTACATTTGCATTGTCACTAGAGCAGTAGAGCTGTTTTGAAGCAAATATCGTGATCATAGCCAATTGCTGGGTGTGTTGGTTTGGTACTAGAAATAGTTCTGGAGAAAACAAACTAGATGACTTACTCTGGTCTAGGTAGACATTAAATGAGCCCCAAACACTATTGGCAACTTAAGGGTCTGAATTGATAACCGGTCCCTTGGTTAGCTTTGAACTATTCGAACTGAGCAATGTTAGGACTGGGTCCTTTGTGAATACTGTAAAGTAGACGCATTGAACTGATGATCAAGTAGATGTCAGGACCTCAGCACCAATGTTTGAATTCATGGATTCACTCCTACTGCCCTGGATTACTTGTGAACATAGAAAAAATGTCAAATTCTAACTTCAATAAAAACTATATTGTTGAATTTTGGAAAATAGGTATTGCTATCATGAACTAAGGCCAGATTGTGGCCTACAGCCAGTGCCTGAAATTCAACTGTTTTTCTGATTAGTAATAAGAAAAATTGTCCTAAAGATAGGAGAAGGATGCAGCCACAGAGGTGTCACATCACCATTTCTGAAAATTCCTCTATGGTATGGTATAAGGCAGTAATGAAATGTGCATCTGTTTCATAAATCTGTGAGTTGTGCACTTGATTGCATTGAGAGGAGCACAGATCCACCATCTGTTCCCTAGGTGTATTTATTCACTTAATGGCCCTGAAAATGCAAAGCCTCTAGTTTCATTTTCTTGCTGTTGTTATTTTGAGAAAATGAAAAAGAGTAAGGAAGGGAAAAAACAGTGATCACAAGCAGGAAATGCTATGTATCTAACCTGAATGCTGCGAGACCAACTGTCTCCTGATGGGGAACATGGCCTTTGCAGCAGGGAAAGTCAGACTGATGAAGAGTGTCTGAAGCATCTAGAGAAAAGAGGCCTTTGCCTCAAATCATGAGTATTTCTAACAGGAGCCATCAGACAATAACAGTCACTTTGGCAGAGATAATCACCATTTCCACTGCTTTGAAGAGAAGAATCAGAGTAATTTAAAGAGTTTGGGTTGAGATTAAGACCAAGGAAATACAGTCCACTGATTAAAGTCACTCAAACCACAGCTGGTCTATGTGCTAAAATGACAGTCTGAACCTCTAGGGACTGTTTTTAAAAACTGTTATATTTTCTCAACTGTGCAAGGCCCAATATGTATTTCGGTTTACTTGAAAGAAACTGGCTCAATCCAAGAGATCTTGTGAGTGCTGAGTACCAACAGAAACCAGAGTCCTGAAGGAGCCAAAGCTGAAGTACCCTGAAAAGATTTGCTTTGGTTATCTGCTTTGTGGTAGATTAGAGAAGGGAAGAATAACTCTTCAGTACTGAAGTTAATCCTTCTGCATTCTGATCATTTCAAAATCTCACTAACAAAATTTTCTTTTGAACCAAAGGCTACTTCTGTAATGGTACAGAACAATTGTAACTGACAGCAAATATGCTCAGAATTG
>NW_010576786.1:34066-89939 GCF_000705375.1 Tinamus guttatus
GTTTCTAATAATTTCTGACTTTTTTTGCAAATTAATCCTTTTACAATAATTAAGCTGAATGCTTACTGCTAAATTATTTTTCTAAAATCACATTTTTTGCATTAAATACCACACTGCAGACAGAAAATTAAGCAAAATAGTATCTCATAGATATTTTTATTATGTTATGAAACTAAGAGATTTAAATGAATTAATTATAGAATAATAGAATCATTATGACTGGAAAAGAACTTTGATATTAAGTCCAACAGTAGGCCCCTCAACGCTATACCTGTTAAACCATGTACCTAAGTACCTCATCTACACATTTCTTGAACACTGCCAGGGGCAGTGACCCCACCACTTCCCTGGGCAGCCTGTTCCAATGCTTCACCACTCTTTCCGTGTAGAATTTTTTCCTAATATGTAAATTGGCCCTCCCCTGGTGTAACTTGAGGCCATTTCCTCGAAGAGACTGACCTCTGTCTCACTACAGCCTCCTTTCAGGTAGTTGTAGAGAGCGATAAGGTCTCCCCTGAGCCTCCTCTTCTCCAGACTAAATAACCCCAGCTCCCTCAGCTGCTCCTCATAACGTCTGTCCTCCAGCCCCTTCACCAGCTTTGTTGCCCATCTTTGGACATGCTCCAGCACCTCCATGTCTTTCTTGTAGTGAGGGGCCCAAAACCGAACACAGTATTCGAGGTGTGGCTTCACCAGCGGTGATCGCTTCCATAGTCCTGCTGGCTACACTAATGTGGCAAGTAATTAGCTCTACCACAAGTTTTGTTTTTTATCTTAAGAACATCATCTGAACCCTTACTGTTGTGATATAGATAGGAAGATGCTATTTTCAGTTTAACAGCTAAGTGGTATCAATTAACGTATCTTCAAAAATCAATCCATACAACCCAGCGGAGGATCCACCAAAATTAAGACAGGGATGACAAAGATGATCAAAGTTATATACCAGCTTTGTGCAAAAAGCAACCAAACAGGATAGTAGTCTTACATATTATAAAGAAGTGACTGAAGCAGATACAACAATTGTCTGTAAAATCATGAGTAACACAGACTGTGAATAAGCAGTAACAGTACAATGTTCTCTAAAGTAAAAAGAAAGACACATCAAATGAAACCAGCGGGATGCTGGTTCAGAATAAGCAAAAGGAGATGCTTCTTCACACATCACACAGTTATAGTCAAACCTGTTGCCACAGGAGGCTGTGGATGCCAAAAGTTTAAATAGTTTGAAAACACCATGAGAAAAGTTAATGGAAGAAAAATCCATTAAAGGCTGTTAAATACAAAGAACCTGCTTATGAATTAGGAGTGCCTGAATCACAAATTGCTGGAGAGTGAAGAACTACATGCTTTGCCTGTCCTCATAATCTTTTCTAGCCATCCACTTATTCAGAGACAGAACTTTGAGAAGCTCCAATTTTGAGCTTCAGTACAACTATTCTTAGATTTTATAGTTATATTATCCTGTTAGAGACAGAATCTCTTGTTAATGTTACTAGCATATAATTACATCTCACACTATAATTAATATCCTCTTACCGTGAAGGAGGTCTTAGCCTTTGGTCCAGGCTGGCAGAGCTAGAAAATGTGTTAATGGCATAGAACATAGCATCTCACCAATAAACCTAAATAACTGAATAATCTGAAATATGTAGAGGATTTATATTCAGCAAAGAAAAAGGAAGGTAGAAGGGAAAGGAGCAAGTTTAAAGATGCAATGAAAAAGCTATCTTTCTCCTCCTACTGCAAAGCTTAATGACTCAACCACCTTTTGAAACAAATCATGTAATGGAAGCTGCATCAATCTATTTTGGAGTATTGTATTTCTAGTCTAGGTTTTTGTTTAAACAGACACTAGAGCATTGTATCATAGAGTTCTCTTCATTTCTTTTCAGAGAGCAATTTTTTCAGTAGTCATAATTCCTTGCATCTTTATTAGATCCAGAGCTTTAACTCCTAAGCTGTCCCTTTCACATGCTACCAATAAAGCCATAGTGTATATTTCATGTCATAATATATGAAATTAAACAAATGATTAACATAAAGTCCTATTTTCATCCTGTGTCCAAGTGCCCTCTCCCAAATCTTAAGAAAGAGAGAGTTCTTTACAACAGGGTATATATATGGAACAGATTTTTTAAATTTCCTACTTAGCCATTTTTGTTTTTCTCTATCCATAAATTCAGATGTACTTCACAGATGAAGCATCAAACCTGGCCATTTACCAGACAGATCACTGAGTCGCACAGTGGCAAATAAGCCAAGTGCCCTCAAGGCTTCCCAATATGCTTATGCTTGGAGATTCCTTCTGCACTGCAAAGCCTGCCAGGCCTTGACAATCATTTCATATTTCCCACTTAAGAAATTATTTGGTGTGAGCATCTATCTCTAGATGCTTGCTTGCCAGATATTCCAGAGGCCTTGTCCTGCACAAAGAAATTTAGGACAGAATGTGCACATGGGAAGACACACTTCTCACCTATAGCCAGAGATTAAATCTGGTATTAGTTTATGACAAAGTACTTTCTACTAGGTAAAAAATGACATTCCCAAGATGTACATGAGACCTTAACATCATTTTTCTACACAGTGTTTACAAGGCTTTTCAGACTATTTCATTAGAGGGAAGAATCACTAAAAAGCGCACACTGTATTTTTCTCCTTCAGGCAGTCCAGTCAACACCAAGGTAAACTCTGTAAAAGAGACAGTTCTGGCTTGAAGGAAGACCCTCCGATATACTTGAAAAAGTGACAAATGTGAGACTGTTTACACTGTAGTCTTTTTTGAACAGGGGATAATACCTCACCAGTGTTGATTGCTCACTATCTATGCTTGGTGTCCTAAGAACATTTAATGTTGCAACTGCATAGTTTGTTGGTCTAGCCAATGGGTTCTTTCAGCATTCTTTCTCCAGTGTCTGCTGAACATTTTGTTCATCTGGAATGAAATCTGGAAGAGCAGAAATCCCAAACACACATTATGTTTCTTGAAAAATGGCAGCCTGGTAGAAGGAAGTTCACATTCACATTGACAAATCACAGCTCAACCTTGTTCTACTTGGCAGCAGCCAACCGGTCTGTTGGTGCACACGTGCAGACCACCAGGTGAGACTCTGGCCGCTCCAGAAAAGTCACCGCATTGCTGCCTCTTCCTCCATTTCGGAATCATAAAGGACAGAAGAGGGAAGAAGCAAGGGGTGCTCTTATTGCAAGACGGGAGAACATACTAAGCACTGCTGAAACTACACTGCTAAAACAGCTCCATAAACAGGCAATAAAGGGCACAGGCAAGGAAATGACTTCCAGTATCCTTAATCCAACCAAAGTGAATTCTGGGAGTACAAGGTAAAAAATAGGCAGGCTCACAGGCAGTGATGCAGACCATATAGCTAGAAGGATCACTGCTCTGACCCTGCCAAGCATCGCATGCTCTTATGTTCTATCTGTAAAAACTATAAATCAGAAAACCTGCAAAAGTCTGCCTTATGTCCTAACTATTGTTTCCCACAGAACAACATGCTTATAGGATTTCCGTGCTTATAAGGCTTTTGGAGACCTTCTTAAAGAGAATGGTCTTCACTGTGTCTTTTTCATTCTATGAGGACACATTATAATCCTCTTGGCAAAGGGAGCAGTAATGGGGAAGGGAGTAAAAGTTATTTCTTTGCCTCAGACCTATGCAGACTAGGGAATAATGGGGAGTGACAAAGAGCATCCACATATCTGGACTGTTTGCGGAAGCCTAAATGTTAACAAGCAGTTTGCAACAATAAAGTTGTTTTGATTCAATCTTATTTTCCATGTCCCAGTTTATTACAAATGTCATTTAATAAAGAGTGATCTTCACTATGAATTTTGTTTCTTCAAAGAAGAAAATTAAGGACCATTAGCAGGGAAAAAATGATTCTGTCAGAGATCTAGTTATGTTGCAGAGAGTTCAGCTGCCAAATTACTGTAAAAGTCCCTGGGAGATTTTTCCATGCAGTATGAAGGAAAAGCATGTAACAGCCAAGACTCTTACAATGTAGTTAAAAAAAAAAAAAAAGGCCTTGGGAATATCTAAGACGGCAAATTCCTATTTGTACTGTCTACTGTCTGCACACTAAAAGTTCTTGACCAACAAACTGTATGGTTATACAATTTGTTATATTCATTAAAAGCTTCCTAAAAGAATCTGATAGTCTATACTGCTACCTATACTGCTACGTAAATATATGTGCCTGCAGTAGTGTTCCACAGGTGATACTTGAAGGATAACCTTTATAGGTTGGTTGCTGGAAATGCCTTGCAGAATTGCCTCACTTTTTAAATTCAGCTCTGTAAAAATTATTTTGAAAGCAGGGAGTGCACACAAAGGCAAGCCCTGACATGGCTTCTCTTAACATGGTTGGCATTACAAATTCACACAGGTCACAACAAGATGTTTGTGTATGAAGTCATCCTAGGGCTTTATGGAAAATGCTTTGTCTGAACCCAGCTATTCATCTACCATTTCTGTTTGTTTAGCAAAGCAAACATCTTGATCTGAGAGGTGTTTTTTTTAGTTGGAGTGTTTTCTAAATAGTTTACTTGTTATTGTATCAGATCACTTTTCTGTCATAATTTAATTTTCCATAAACTGTGTTAAAATAGCACCATTTCTATCATCTCTTCCCTGGAGAACACTTTCTTTTGTTCTACAGATGGTGACAGCCCTGCTCCTTAAAACAACCTAATTAATTAAGAGAATTAGGTTAAACATAGAGTTTACAGCACGACTTCAGTTTGAAGATTGATGCCTCTGTTTCTGGCCAGTGTGATGGTACTGCTTTTCTAGCTATACTGTTAGTTTTTTTGTTGCTTTTACAAATATCTAAGTCTTCCTGGTGCAGATTTTTTTCTGTTGCAGATAGTCATCCAGGACCAAAGCTTTACTTTATCCTTTGCATATCAAGTCCATGCATTAAGCATGTCTGGTCTATGACAGTATGATAAGAAGGAATTCAGGGGGGAATAAATTTTGTCTGATTTCCAATATCTGTAGAACAAATGTTCACAGGTGAACTAGTCATCCACAGCTGTCCTTACAGTCAGTGGAGCAGAATGTGTACTTCTATGGTACAATTCATAACATTATATTCAATGTCGAGTTTGTAATGACAAAAGTTGAGCCCTCAACATGCTTTTATCTCTCCGTTGCTGGTCCAGAAAAAAGCAGGGTGACTGACTGAGATGTATCTGTCCGTGTTGTCAAGATTTGGTCAGACAAGTCTCATCCTCATTGTAAAGTGACAGAAAATCCATCGCAATTCCAGGAAAACTGTTCCAATGGTCAACCACTTGCTCTCTCTCAAAGGTTTCTGGCTTATTTCAGCTTCTGCTTTCCAGTATGACTTTTTTTCCACTAGATTGAGAAGAAATCTACTAGTAGGTCATCTCACCTCACCTATCAAAACTGTAATCTAGTATAACCTGCATTATCCATGAAACCTTCCTTATCTATGAGAAATGAACTGTTGAAATTAGTAGTGGAAAGGCTATGGTGAAATTTTAGGTGATATAGGATACAAAATGAGGGTTAACCTGTTAGGCAGCAAGGAAGAGCTCGGTGCCCACAGCACGGCCACAGTAGAATACCACGGATTTTAGTGCAGATACAAGGCACCTTTTTGCCTCAAACCCTTCCAGGAAGTGTGTTCAAACTACAACTTTACACTCCTTGCATACTGAGGGAGAGCACAGGGCTAAGATACCTACTGTCACTTCCAGGTTAGGGTGGTAAATGACCTGAGCAATACTTGTGATAGAGATGATACAGAAGGATTCAAAAGATTGCTAATGAGCTGAGCAATACTTGTGGTAGAGATACAGAAGGATTCAAAAGATTGCTAACAAACAAAAAAAGGTAATGAGAGATGGATTGTCTTCTCTTCATGCCCATGTACAGCCAGGGAGTCCTGGTAGTTCGTGAATTGTGTTTCTGAGGCTGTTTCTTCCTGGATCTGCCACTACATCTGTGGAAACTAGTCCCACTGCACAGGGATGTGAATGCATTTGGCATTACATCTTCATGACAAGCCAGTCAATCCTAATGTAGCAACAGTTTTCCTTCCCTTCTCCATCATTCCTGCCTTAGGGAGGGAGGTCAAGCTTTCATTTAGAGTCTAAGCAAAGGGCTTATTCCTTTGCTTTTTGGATGAAAGTGTCTAGCAGATATAGTTTGGTGCTAACTATATAACGGCAATAATTTAGCCCACTAAGGCACTAGATAAAATACACCCAACCAAAAGGACACATAAGCCTCAACCTTTCAAAGTGAAGATGCTATTTGACAAGCATACTAACATTTTCATATAACTACCTATACTTCATATAACTATCTATACCTCACATACTAACATTTTCATAGCATGTTTGACTGCACAGCTGCCATAGTTCTGTGTGTGTGTATGTGTGTGTTGCTTTTTGACTACAAGGTGCAAAATTTTAAATGTTGCAAAATGTGTTACTTATTTCATTTGTACTGTAATAAAATGTTTTGCTTTCAGAAAACAACAAAACACAACAACAAAAAGGTATCTAGGTTCCTGACTACTGCAGAAACATATGCCCAGACACTTGCAGATTACATTAGGAACTATAAGATTCATGAAATCACGTGCCCACAAAAATCCAGACTAAACTCCAAGATTATTATAGTGTTGTCCACAACTAAAACTGCTGAATCCAGAGTAAGCCCGAGGCCAAAGTTAGAAAATCCCTTATGGCCCGAGGCCAAAGTTAGAAAATCTACTCATATGGTTCAACAGTACATTCTCTGGATCCCTCACAAACCTACAGACTTGTGTCTCTTCACTGAGAAAAGGGGCTGTGATGATATGATTTTACAGGCAGGAAATCGGGAGACAGAAAAGAAGACCCATTGCCCATAACTAGCAGTTAGAATATCACGTAAGTCATGCAGTTACAGGGCAGTTCCTTACATAGCAGTCACCAGAGTAATAAATACTTTTGGGTGTAATTCCTCTCAGGGGCTAATTCACCCAGGTTAGACACCTCTGGAGAAACTTTCCTCTCTCCATGATCTCCTGATGGAAGCCTAAATGCAACAGCTGCATTTCAAATGTTTAAAATTAAGAAATGAGTCTCCTTCTGAGACACTTAATATCCAAGAGCAAAAAGAAAGTACAGGAGTGATTATGAGCAAGCCTGAAAACTGAGTGCCAGTTCAGTGCTTTTGTACACAAACAGCATGATTCACATCCAAAAAGAAAAACTCATTGACAGACCTTAATGTACAAAAAAGCCAATGCGAGCCAGTTATCTGTTATGTAATCAGCAGCGAAATGCTAAGTACGAACCAAAGGCTTTGAAGCAAAGAACAAACTGATGCATACATTGTCTAGGACTGTCACCTTCCTTGACAGCAACAGCCTTTCCCTTCAGTCTTGTTGGAAATGATGTCAAGCCATTTATCTTCATCCTTGTATCTAAGTATCCGAGGCAATATGAGAGGAGAAGAATAATAAATCCAGATCTGATTAGTAGAAATATACTTTGATGGATCTCTTCTTATGTGAAGGAGAGCAGAATTCAACCCACAAAAAGATAACAATCAGAAAGACAGTGAAAAACAGGACAAACATATGAGAAAGAGCGCTAACAGCTTATTTTTTAAAAAAAAAAAAAAAAGAGAGAGAAAGCGGTGAGTTATTCCAATAAAGCCCCTAAGCTACCCCTTGTAAACAGTTGGAACCATACAAAGGTATGAACAATCATTTTCTTTTTTCAAGCTATGAATTTTCTTTTCCTAGATATGAGTCATTCTATTTTATTAACAATAAAAATAGATTGCTCCCATATTAGTCGTAGCCAAAAGATTATTTTCAGCAACTGCAAAAAACTGGGCACACTGACTTGTGGAGCAATGGGAGTTGCTCATAATTAATAAGTTATAGATAAAAAAAAAAAGAGGGAAAATATTCTGGAGCTCCATAGCTAAATTCAGGGCTACTATTCTAGACAAAACTCACAGCTGCGTTATCTAAGTATATACCAAGTGTTTTGTTTGAAGAGTGAACCCACTAGCATTTAAAACAAAATAACATATAAATCACTGAATTAAAAGCAGATTGGCTTTTCTCTCTAGCCTTTGCATGTAAAGCTACAGCTTTGTGGAAACTAAAGCATTTCTTGGGGAGGTGAGACCCGGAGGGCTCCCCACGCCGGAGCTGCTGTGTGCAGATGTCAGAGCAAACCTGGCAAACAGAGCAAGAGAAAGATCAACAGCAAAGAGCACAGGCTAAACCAACAGAATTTTACTAACAGAATAAATGCTGTCAAGAGGAAACAAAGGCTGGGTCACATGGACAAGGCTGGCAGGCAAGTCTTTGCTGGTCATTTCATGCCAGTCCCTGTAGCAGGCTGTAGTCTATAATGTCAACTGCATCCTTCATTTCACTGTACTGTGTATCGCCAGCGAAGTGGTTTGTGTTATAGCTGCTGTTAGCATTCGCCTTGACAAAATCTATTTTTTTCCCATGAGGAAGTCCAGGTTGGCAATGCCATCTCAGCAAACACACACTGCTTTTTTGTGAGAGAGGTTTCCCCCAATGTCGCCGTACCAGTGTCCAATACACCTGTGCCTCTGGGCTGTGCTCCAGGCCGTCCTTGCCTTCCCTGGGACAAGGTGTGGATGCTGGGTGCCATTTGAGAGGTGCACAGGGGCGTTACTGAGCCTTGCAGTCCCCCTGTGCAGGGTAGAGATGTGGCAGCACCAGCATTTTAGAGGGAGACTGTCCTGACTTCAGACTCTTTGGGGTTGAGAAATCTGCTTGTTTACAGTTTTGCACTGACGCCAAGTTGCCTTTCCATATCCCCTGCATTGCTAAGAGAGGGCAGCTACCCTGGTTTATGTGATGGCCTTTAGGATTGCTAGTTTTAAATCTGTGGTGAAGCATTACCTGTCAGCATCCCAGGATACCCCGGGCAGCTCACAGAAAGGTGGAAATGCTGTCCCAAACACATAGTCCCATTGCTGTCCAGGCCCACACCAGGAGTACCAGGAGCTCTTCCCCAGAGCCAGGCAGGAGCAGCCACCACGGTTTGTGGCCCAGCAAGTCTGGTCCTCTGTCTGCACTCATTTATTGGTGTTGGTCACACTCTTGCTCCTCTGATTATGTTTTGCTCTCTTTGAACATGCAAAATTCACACAGCTATGGAAGAAAGTGTATGCGGAAGGAACATAATTTTCCACAGCCAGCACCACCCACAAAACTTCTATTATTTTCAGTTTCTGCCTGGCTTTGCATAGGCACAAAACCACTTAAAAGAACAGAACTGTGTGTTGCAAATGGCAGCTGTGTGTAGTCTGTAGAACCTTTATTACACACTTATAAAAATGGACAAAACGGGGAAATGTGTCATAGTTTTTGCAAACAAGTACTGTGAGGGCTGACTGCTACCGAAATACAACTGTTTTACTTGTAATTTGGATTAACTTCTTAGAAAGGCTCCTAAGACAGTGTAAACATAACCTCTGGGTATTATTTTTACAGAACAACCACTCATAATTAAAACTTTTTAGATAATTATTTTATACTAACCTTTAAAGGCAAGGCAACGCAAGAGACACATAGATCAAGCGCAATTCCTTTCAGTCTGTGAGGAACTAAAAGGAAAGAAGAAGTGTAAGATATAACAGTGGGCAGCTGATACTCTCTAGTCATGCTTTCTGTGCGTGCTCAATTCTGTCACCAAACTTGCACAACTAACGTTGTCTCTGTGTCCTTTTTCTTACCTGAAATATATTTTTATGTTAAGCCACAGCTCACTATCTGGTTTGGTCCTTCTGGCAGGAAAGCAATCAGGTTATTCAGGGCAAAAATCTTTAAATTCTGATCATTTCTTGACTTGAAAATACACTAGGCTTGGTTCAAGGAATGGAAAACAATCTGGATCGACTTTTGTCTTCTGGAGATTAGTTTACCAATCGCTAGTGTAAAAGGTGGGTCATTTCCATCTTCCCTCAGATGAAAAGCCATAGACTGAGGTGTAAACCATAGACTATGGTGTAAATCAGCTGGAATTTAGCATCTATAACCATTAACAGCAGCATAATTAAATCTATTTTTAGATAAATACGTAGTAGATAAAGTAGAGGTAGTCAGTGAAGAAATCTAAATAAAATATAAATTATTTTCTATTCTGTTTTTCTTTCACCATCAAAGCAAGGTACTTTTTAGTAAATGTTTTATCTCTCAAAGTAGAAAACAGCATTATAATGCAGATCATGTAGTTCAGCTTCTGTGCACTGATCTCTCTGCTCTGGAACATGTAGGGTACATGCTACATAAACAGTGCCTCAGATCCACACCTAGAGCTTGATATTATACAGGACCTGAAGCAAAACTCCACTTCCATTGAAGTTTTAATATGGGAATTTTATTATTGTAGTTAAAATGTAAATATATTCCATAACAAGCAGGTCTGTTAACTTCTTGGCTGAACATTTCTTGGATGAGCAGTTCAGTGATGACTTTATCTGTAGCAAAAAATTAATTCTTTTTTCCTATCCTATTCCACTTCTCGCTGACAAGGTGCTGTGACTAAATGTGTTCTGCAGAGAATCTGAATTTGTCGTCTGTTGAAAATACTCAGTGATCCTTCTTTCAGAATTAAGGTCTCCCTTACTAGGGGAAACACATTCTTGCTTTCCAGAACGTTTAAGTAGAAGTAGCTACACAAATACATCTTCTTTATCCTTAGTACAATGATCCTACAATTTTATTGACTGAGCTCTGTGCTAAGAAGCTTTATACCTGGTTATGCTTTTTGGTAATTTAGTCCCTTTTCTTCAGCCTTCAGACACCTATGGATGAAAAAGTACAAGCATTTTTAAGATCATCTGGTTTAGTGATGGGCCTTGTCATCCCTTTGAGAGTGGGATAAAACTTTCAGATGGGAGCAAAGAGTTCCTGCAGACAATGCTTGGAAGGTAACCCTAAAACAGTAGAGCCCTCACAGGCTTGGTGACTCAACCTCACCAGAAGCCTGCAGCTTCTCCTAGACAATTTTGTCTTTTAAATATGGAAGTCTTTGTAAATATGAAAGCTAGCAATGCGTTGATTCATTTTTCTTTTGCAGTAGTCACCCACAGCTAAAGTTAAATGCACACATCTCAACTCACAATGGCTAAGCCTTGTAAACTTTTTAATCACAGCTCATTTCCTCTTGTACTTCTGGAGCTGGGTATTCCTTGTGCATTAGACACTTCATTTTGACTTATTACTCAGATTTCATTTGAATAAAATAATTTCGATATTTCCTGTGAGTCAAAATCTTGATGGATCTTGAAGCTGATCAAAAAAGCTAAGTGGGAAGAAATGGTCCCTGTTTCTAAGATGCACATGCCAAGGTGTTCCAAAAGGTTGAGAAACTTTGCTTCTAAGACTCCGGTTCCAGGACAGATCTGCACGGATACGTGTAGTCCCCAGAAAAGGGGTGTTGTGCCTGGAAAATGGGACGGACATCTGCTGAAATCTGCTTTAGCTTCAGCAAAAGTTGACCAAACATTAGGTATTTCAAATGACACCTCCCGAGTCTAACAATCTGTAAAATGACTTGCTCAAATTATCATTGCTTCTGGCTTCTGTTGATCTATAAAAACATCTAAAACTAAATGACATGTTATTGTAACACTCCTGTCATCTAGTAAAAAAGATAGTACGTCAAAAGGACAAATTTAATGGCAGTTTCAGGACTTCTTAGTGAGCAGAGCAGGATTCACTGATGGGACCATTCATTAGAATTAAAGAGTTAGGAAAGAAATCATTTGGGATAGCTGGAAGTAGCGGATACAGAATGGTATACGAAGTGAAGGGCCTTAGCAGTCCTAAGAAAAGATACTGCAGGGCAGACCTGTTTTTCACTCATTTAAGCAGATAAGAGGACCTGCTAGTTTCTTGGGTGAGAAGTGTAGCATTACCTCCAGCCTCTGCAACAATAATGTTCACTACACTCCTGGGAACAGGAAAAAATGGTTGAATTTAGCCTAGCTGTAGTCTGTAGACGCAGTTCATAGCCTTATTCAATAGTGGGTGTTAAAAAGTTAATGTACTCTAAATATAAAAGCAGTACTCTAAATATAAAAGCAGTAAGTTATAGCTAAACCCACATTCTCATAGTGAAATTTATATGGAAAGGGAGAATGAAAAGGACTATAAAAAAATAGAAAAGTGACTGCAGTGCAAACAGTGGAGAGAGCATTGCTTCAGAGAGTATTCCCTCAGTACCAAGCTATGTAATAATTGCTAAAACCAGAAGAAGAAGGATGGTGCTAACTGTTTTGTTGAATCTGGCTACAAGATTCATATTTGCATGACCAAATCCTTGCACATAAAGCTACGGCGATGACTATCCCAACAGAGAAACTCATATGAGCAGCTGACCATTACATTTTCTAGGAGTGAGACTACAGGGAAATTTAGGCACCTAAACCTAAGAAAGTGTTGCAGAAATCTGCTTGCCAGACATCAGTTAGCCCCAGAAATACCTGCATTTTCCAATGTAAAGCTCTTGGAGCCCTTGGGAACACACAGAGACAACTGTGTCTAGCCCGGTTAGTGCTAGATCCTGCCAAAGGTATCCTGTGATATGAAGAAGAATCAGAGAGTCACTTAACCCCACATCTCTCCTGGAAGAGCCTTGTCCAGCAAATTTGCCTTCAAAATGCCTAAAATACATGAATAGCACAAAATTACAGCTACCAAGGTATCCTTCTTTCAGACACAACTTGAAAGAAGTTCTTTTTTTCACAGTAACCTAGTGATTAAAGCATTCACTAGTTATTAAAGCATTCACCCTGAAAATGGGACACATCAGGTAGCTTCTTCCTTACTCTGCCCAAAAGATCCAAATATAGCACCACACATTCAGAGGATTTCTCCAGACACACAGAAGATATATAGTGGATGAGGAGCTCTCTTCACTCCTCTCGTGCTGTCTTGGTTTGAGTCCTATCTGGCTGAAGAGGAAATTGAGCATGGATATCGTGTTTCTTGTTTTCATGCTCTAACCTAGAATAAATTGTGCATAAGACAAATGAGACTTTCCTGGGTTTGCACCTTGCTTCAGGAAGGTCTTTATGATTTATGCTAGGAGGACCTAAGCATTTGCAACTCTCAGTAACTCTAAATACTTAGATAAGGTGACTCCAGAAAGAGACTGAGAATCATCCAGTGCTTAGCAATTCCTATCCTAGCTCTTTGCCAAGGGGGTGAGATCTTTCACAGAACTTACCTCTCTCCAGTGATGGATGAAAAGGCAGAGAGAAAGGAAAATACCAAAAAAAAAAAAAAAAAAAAAACTTGATCCAAATATCTGGAAACATCGAGCCCTTGATCCAGTGTGAGTAGGATATCCTGAGCAGTATGTGTTGAAAGATCAAACTAAAGGGAAGGCCCAGAGATAAGAGAAAACTTTAATGGTAGTGAGAGGCTTTTGGAACTTCAAGGGAATTTTCTGCCCTAGAAAGATGTATCTTTAGATAAAGTTGGCTGAATGGCTGGGTACCTTTTTGGGAAATGGAAAGAACCATAGAATTATAGGGGAGTATGGAGACTGAAAGCTTCTTGCAGGGAACCTTGTCCAATATAATTAGTGAAAGACATACGCTCTCTGTGGCTGAGCAGTCATCAGTGCTATTATACAATGTCAAAAATTTCTGCGGTCCATAGGCCAGAGCAGGTATTGGCAAGCATCTATATGATTAACTACAATCATTACCCAGTTTTGCAAGTGCTATTTTATTTAACTCCATATGGCATTTTGTCAACATCTGATTATTTCCAAAAGAGAATCTCTTGGATCAGTCTACTTCTGCCAAGTATCTTTCAACTTACTACAGAAATTTTGTTCTGTGGCAGGACAATAATTGCATTTGAGAGACTGTGTTCAGTTGTCTTTTCTCTGAATAAGAAATGCAGAGTAGAGGAAAACGGATATAATCAGTTGGATACATAATAGCAAATGATATATTTCACTTGATATAAACAAACTAGGACATGTTTCTTAACATCCGAACTCCAAATTTCCAAGGTTCTCTGTTGCCTAATGTTGTCAGATGACATTGAAGAGAACTTTGTTAAAGAGTTCCATATGTAGAATAAGAGAAACATACACCAAAACATATGTAAATAGAAGGCATATAATTTCCGCCATCTCTAACAGGTTTTGTTCTATATTCTTCTCCTAACCTGTATAAACTTACCAAGTGTTTTACTTTGGCATTTCTATTATTGCAGGAATAAAAAGTGCAAAAGAAAGCTTGAATGGGAGAAGCAGTGAATGGCTTAGGGCATGTATTAGGATTTTAAAAGAAAAAAAATATCCAGAAATTCCAGAAAGAGGCAGAAGAACACCTTGCTGGGAAAGGACAGACTTACTTTTAAATCTTGCTCTTCCTGAGCTTGTTCAGACTGAGTGGTACTTGTAACCTCTGACAGAATCCTCTCTGGCTAATCCCACTGACATCATTAGAAAAACCTACAGGTGTTGAAGCGCTGGAATCGAAAGCTAATACTATTGTATTGCTAAAATCGAACAGTTGTTTTCTCTCCATTCACCAAAGCTTCAGACTGTTCCCTCATTCACTGTGTTTATCTTTAGCACTGTCTGGCAGAGCAGAATAGAATTGTGTCCAGAAACATCACCTCAGGCAGAGTTCCACAGAATAACCTTTTTAGTCTGCCTTTTAAGCCTCATTTTATCTATATTACATATTTGTTTCCAAGCTTGTCTTAACTTTATTGATTAAAACATTAGAGTATCTAATTATTATTGGCTACACAAATCACTCCATTATATCAAACTTACATCAATGCTTATGATTGTGTTACCAATGGTTATCCTATTATTATTACAATTTAACATTGTGCTCAAATTAATCAAAAACAATTTGAGCAAATGAGACAACCATTCTAACTCAATATGTCTTTATTTTCCTTTCTAACCAACAAATAATGCCATTATTCACCTTCTCGGTAAATACTTTCATATGTCCACAGCACATTGTAGTAACAATTTGGGGATTATACTGACAAATCTGTCAAAGCATGCACTTTGTTTAACCTATGCCTTTATCATGATTATTCATAAAATCTTCTCAATCAGGAATAAAGGAGGAAGGAAGGAAGGAAGGGAAAAAGGGATGGAGGCATGGGAGAGAGAAAGAATTGAAAAAATGAGACAGAGAAAAGTTAAAGGGGAAATTAGTTCAACCATGTTAATATTTTTCACATTAATGGTATCATCACACTAGTTATCCTGTGTCTGGATCATCTTCTCTGTGGGAGGGTTCCTCTTGAGCAGTTCATGGGGCACACCATGAGGTATGGCCCAGGATTCATGTTTTCCCTGATCATTAGCTGCTTTTTAGCCACAGATAATAAATGTCATGTTAGAATCAGCCTAATAAACAACAATTGAGCTCCCTATTAGAATTAACTTGTTTGCAAAGAATTTAATTTTCTCTGCATACATATCATAGGAAGAACTGTGCCTGCACATAGTTTTTGTGTATGTAGTTTAAGGATGACTGATAGAATACACATTGACCCATTATGTAAAAATGCTATATATCAAGTATGTATGGTATAAATACTATGAACAAGGGGAAATAGTGACAACAAAAATTCCAAGCAGGATGAAGTGTAACTGTCCTTACAAATGGTTCCTAAAAACATCCTTTGACAAAACTGCAAATATTTAATATTTTCTCTCTTTAATAAACAGCAAATATCAATTCTCAATTAGCCACCTCTGTTTTTTTTCAAGTATAGATATATAAATTTGCACTTAGCCTTTTCATTATTATAATCAATTAACTGATTAACCTTCCTTTATTTGTCATTAAACAGCAAGCTATTTCATACATTAAAATTATAAACTCCTACTCTTTAATGAATTCAATTTATGCACTGTCTTGATAATCCCCTTCATTTGCATATCCTGCAGCATGAACTCACCAAGCTTTCACTTATAGAATGAATTTTATCTATCTAGGTTGCATAAGGAATCCAAAAGTTTGTTATTTTTATTGCCCAAAGCATATCTCTTGCTTCCTCCTCCTCACGATATCATTTAACAAGGGGACACCTTTTTTAATCTACCATGGTGACTTCAAGGTTGCGAGTAAAAGTCATGCATGTGAGGAGCCCTCTTGCCTCAGATGGTTCAATTAATACCCCAGCCATCCTGTGGACTTGAAAGGGGGAACACCTTCTAGGCATGGCCCCACTCCTACCACTGTTTCTGTATTTTACCCCAAACCTTTACATAAAGGTGTGTGCATTATCCATAGAGAGGAGATCCAAACACAGCACTTTTCCATTCATGTTGAATAGTCATATCCCTGGATATAAGTCATACTCTCGCACATTCCCCATGAATCTTTTTTCCTTCCTCTTACTTTAGAGAGTGTGAATGAGCCCCACTCTGCTCAAAGTTGGCCTTGGACACCAGTCTCCCATTTCCTAGCAAATGCTTTGACCAAACATTGTTGTGCAAGCAATTGCTTTCTTTGCGAAGCTCTCCCTAAATTACCTGGTTCTTTTAAGGAGTTAGTTTTCCGTGAATTTAATCTAGATCCACTGGAACAAGGAGTATAAACTTTGTGCATGCATAGATACGAGGAAACATCTACGTAGAAAACTGCTTAAGATGCATGTAAAAATAGCAACAGTTAGAACAAGAGAAGGAAGAGGACAGGAAAGGCCAAAGTGAGTTCAAGATCATATGACTATGTAATATAAAATGTTCAGCTCTTAGAAAGTCCATTGTACCTTGTTTTGTTTTTGTGCTAGTTCTTGCTTTTTGCTTGCTATCCTCCCTTTTCTTTCACTGCTTCCCTGCTTCATGGCAAAATGGAGTTTCATTGATGGGAAAAATTTTAAAGTTTCCTCTTGTATTGTTGGGCACTTAACCTTTTGAAAAGTTGTTCCCTAGAATGCATTTATATTCCATTCAGTGAAGATTTGGGTGCAGAGTTTTGCTATACATGATTAATATCTGCAGTAATAGCCTTAGAGCCTACAAGCTCAGAAGATTTCATATTGTATGTGCACTTTCCTAACTACATTTCAGTAGGCTACTATTCCCAATATCCTGTGCTGTGTAGATAAGAGATGCAGTCAAAGGATGAATGTGATTAATTTCCAGGAGACCGTGTATTTCTTTCATGTTTATTACATAATTGCTTTTATAAAACCACTATTCTATGTATTTCAAATAGCAAATGATAACACTGAATCAGTATTAAGATAACTATGGCCTAGCAACCTACTAACGTGTATCTAACTATACATGTTTTAATAGGCCAGAAAGAAAATTTAAGATTTTTTCAGCCCTTCCCATGTCTATGCAATCAATTTATGAGATCTTGCTTACTTGCAGTATGCCTTAAATGACTCTTTAGCTAGAATATAGAATGGATTGCCTTCCACATAATTTGCACTGTTAAAAGTCATACTTTACCTGCATTTCTTGTTCTGTATTATATGCTTGCTGCTTCCAAGCTCTACATTTTATATATATATTTCTAAATTTTCTAAATTTTAAAATGCCTTGAAATGACGCTACTGTAACTTCATATATTAAAAAAAAAGTTATTGTGGCTACAATTTAGATATTCAGAAATCATAAATATCTTATGATTTAGCACATTTATATTTCATGTTGGCATTTTATTAGAATCTAAAAGGAGTAAAATGGAGAAGTGTGAAACAAGGAAACATCAAAATAAGAATAGATTTTTCCTTCGGTTGTAATAGAGTGGCAGTTGTCCAGAAAATGTATCTGCATGGTGTAGTAACGGAGCGAGAGGAAAGGCCATTTTCTGCATTCATTTTCTGGCTGTCATGAGGCAATCTGCCCCAAACTGGTAACCCCTAAACCACTTTGTCATTTCTTCATTATACTGAGAGCATGCTGTGATTGTGGAGCAATCGCAGCTCCAGCCAGGGAAGGAGCCTCACAGCCTTCAGGCAACGGTGCATACAACAGAGCAAGCTGGCATTTTAAAAGAGACTATGTCAAATGTCTGCTAAATTTTGCTCATTTGGTGTGGGAATTTGCTTCAGTAGGCTCTGAACAGTTATGAGGGGTGTTCAAGGGATTCTTGAGTTACTAGGGCAGATCAGGTATCTCTGACACAGAGACAAGTTGAGCCATGGGCAAACTGGCAGCCTCCAAGAGGAAGACCATTAAATTACCTTGGAAATGTGTAGGGGGACAGGCTGTTTTATTGATGGTGAGGCAGACTTTCTCTGAAATGTTTTTCTCCTAAATGAAACTTTGCTTAAAGGAAGCTCTTCGGTCACCAGTTACGACTTTCCTCCTAGCCAGCGAGAACAAAATTACCAAATGGGAGTCTAAACCATATTCATCTAGATAACACATTTTATCCCAGGAAACTGTCCCTGCAAAGCTGTTTCACAAAGTGAGAGAATCAAGTAATGTTAGTGTAAGAAAACTGTAATAGTTGAGGGGTGAAGAATAACGTGGATATGCTGGAGATGGGGAAGCAAGTGATCACTTGGTAGTTACAGCAACTAGCTTTGAGGGATATGAAGCAGCTATATATTCTGTTTGTTTCCTTCACTACTACTATTGCATTTTGGTGGCAGAAGATGGGTAATTCACAGCATCCAGCGCCATTTTGCTGTATTGAATCCCAGAGGGCTGCCGTTTTGCTGACTGTGGATGAGATGCAAAGTAGTCAGAAACTGAATTTCTCCTCATTGCCTATGACTGGCAGAACTGCTTCTTAAGGGGATGTGGCACATCAATTTTACCCCTGCTGAATTAGTGGCTATAGCAGCCTATGGTTACTGGCTTAAAAAGGAAATGTTGGCAGCTGCTGCAGTAACTCTGCAAAGGATAAATGTGCCCAGGCTGTGCCATCTTAAAGCATAGGCCCTCACCTCCAATCACCCATGGTGTAGTGCACCTGGCTCTGCTGATTCCCCTCAACCCTGCAAACGCAATGAGCTGGCCTGTCAAAGGCCATCAAAGCAGGCAGCTCCTTATCCTTGTGCTGCCTGATGGCAGCTGTGAGCAGGCTGGTACAGCATCCTTGCGTGGATGCTGTGAGGACTGGACATGCCAGCATTGGGCTTGCACCCTTCAAGATCCTTTACGTGGTGGTGTGGCCATTTTCTCAGTGGTAACATGCCAGAAATCCTATCCTGATAGAGCACTTAGAAGAAAAATGTTAGTAAGTGACTTCTCCATGCTATGCAGGAAGTCTGTGCATGTGGTGTTGGGCCTCAAAGGGCATCTCTATGGTGCATTATCTCCTATCACTTCTTACTGTCTCTTTCTATTTCCAGCCCCAGCTCAAGTCTGTATGTCCAGACACACACTAAAAATATTCTCCCCATTTGACTGAATGTGAAAGAATTGCAGTTCAGGTGTAAGTGTTTATAATATCACATTGCCAAGTCTTCAAAAACTGCCACATTTCTCAGAGGAAAACCTAGGATGTGGCATGTGACATTTGGAATGATTAAGTTGCCTTCATGCACCACAAAGGGCACAAGCGCCATTACTAACATGACTGATGCAATGCCTTAACCAATCATCTTTAAAGACAATATTTGCAAGACCAAGATGCTAACAAAACTACTTCAAAATGTGTTAAAATAACTCCAGATGAAAGTGTTGCGAACAAATATGGTCTACGAAATCATTTAGAAGCTCAGTCACTCTTAAGCCCATCAACAGCAGATGGGTTTAAACAAAACGGTCATTTATCTCGATTTTTAGAGCCAGGGCATTCTGTCTTAACTGCTGATGTCCAGTGTATCTGCAGCCATACTAGGAACTAACTAGGACTAATGGACCTCGTCAGATGCAAAGCACCAAATTGGTCATTCAGAGCCTAATTATTTTGCTTAATTGTAAGTTATCTATGGAATTTGCTCCTTAAATTAGAGAGGCATATCATGTAAAGGTCAGATCAGAACAATTACAGCAGGAAAAAAGGAAGGCACAAAACAACAATCCAAGCAACTGCTGTTCTCTAGATATGCAAAACTTTCTCTGACATTAAAACACATGAAATAGATGTTCCTAAAGCTTTAAAGGGGCCAGAGCATAAACACTGCTGTATTCAAGGAGACACAAGTTTGCTCTGCAGTGCACAAAGATGCTCACCAATCTGCAGATGTGTCAATCTTGAGCCTCCTCTTAATAAATCATTTTATGAATAAATCATTGAGTATATAGAACAGAGCAGAAATCTTGAGCTAGCAACAGAATGAGGAGGCCACCCCAGCTCTTTCCAGCCCCAAATTTGTAGAAGGCCTAAATGATGCAGTCTGCCTACAAACCAGCAATAAACTTTAGTTCCCCCTCATATTTTGCTCCCTGGGATCATAGCATGCCTCTTGTACACAAGCTTGTATATGAGGGTGCCCACTAAAATTAATGGGGTTAAAAAAAAAAAAACCTCACTATTAAGAAATTTGTTATAAAGGCCACTGGAAGGTAGTGTAACTGTATCTCTTGAGTTTTGGATGAGGAAGTTTCTGAGGTATCAACTTCAATTATAAAATTGCTTTAAAGATAAAGACAGTTAAAATGATTGAGAAACATAATCAATATTTCCTTTCTTTGGAGGAAAACATAACAAATGTTGATCACACAACAAATGGGGCATGCAAAATTAATGAAGTTTTTAATAAAATGGGCAAAAAGAATTTGGAAACTATGGGATTAGAATTCAGATTTTTCTGTCTGTCGTTCCCTATTCTACTTTATCTGGCATAGAAAAAGGAAACAAATTATACAAAGCTCATTTGCTTTTATTCCGATTAGCTACAAGAATATGAAGCTGACCCTAGATTGGCTTTAGAAGTGGATGACGTGCACAATTTTAATTGCTAATTATAACATGTTTCATCAGAAATATTTTTTTTGCATTGTTATTCAACCAATTCTTAATGCTGTGCATTAAGGGAAGGTCTACAGGGTACTGAATACTAATAAATTATTCTTCAAGATGCATCTGCATAAAAAAGTACTGTGCTGTTTAAACCCTGAACTCTCACTATAAGGTTCTGCTTCTGTCATCTGACAAACCTGATCTCACATCTGCCAAACGGTGGAATTTAATTTCAAAGGTTTGTGAGTATATTGCATGTAATGATATCTTCACAGATGGTAAGTCAATCAACAGCTTTCTTTCTTTGAAAATTAACAACCAATAGTAAAGTACCCAGGGAAAAACAACAGGCTCACCAACTTACTAATGTGTGGGAGCTTTTCTAAGATAACAAAGGCTTTTGTAAGATGGTAAGCAATAAACCAAAAACAAACTAATTCAGGCTTGCATAAATAATCATAGGCTATAGTCTCACATGTTACACATCTCTTGACAGTATTTTCAGAAAGTTGTTTAGGATTTAACTGTACAACCTCTGATTAAAAGAGTGAAAGTCATGTGATTAAAAATGATACCAAACATTCAATTTTACAGATTAGTTTGCTTTAATATGTAACATTTTAATACACATAAACTGGAAATTAATCTAGAAAATCCCGTCTGAGCTGGATTTGAAAAATCTCTGCCCCAAGGTAAAGGCAAATTAAAACAGCAGAGATATTTATTCTTCTGCATTGCGTAAGCATGTTGGAATTCAATGGCAGACTTGCAATGGTTTCATTCTGCTAATAAAGAGTACTTTAGAACCTCTATTTTAAAACAGTAGTAGTATCTAATAGCAAAAGGTCTCTTCTAGTAAAAAATACAGGAATACAGGATATAACATAAGTCATTTTTTAATTAAAACTCTTAACCTCAGTTTTATTATCTCAAAAAGTTTTATAACTAAAAAACATAAAATGAGTTGACAAAAAAAAAAAAAAAAGTGCCTCTCAGTCCTGGAAAAGAGAGTGCCGAATTATCAACTTTATAAAATCGTAAGGGAATGAGAGATGTGAAAAGAAAATGACATAATTGAGGAATTAAGTGCATGCAATAAAATTAATGGGGAAGAGCTCTAAAACAACCAAACAGAATTACTATTCCTCAAATCATGCAACAATGAGCCAGACAACTTTAATGTCAGAGGTAATTCTGAAAGCCAAAAATTTGAATGGTAAAGATGAAGAGTAATGAAGATAAGGAATAGAATAAAAAAAACTGCCATGGGTAGTTCAGCATGAAGATGCAGCTGGAATCTATGCTTTAGGAGGTTCATGGAAGCGGCAACTGGAAGCAGGGAAATTCCATATGGGGCATGTCCCTGTTCTTAGAGTTGAACCTCATGCATCTATTGCACGTCATAGTGAAAATGCAG
Organism: Tinamus guttatus; assembly: GCF_000705375.1. Next base: position 56,407 of record NW_010576786.1, read on the forward strand.
CTAGCAGGCTAGAAGAAGCATTGGTTTGACTTAACTTGGTTACATGTTTGTGATGCAAAAGGCCTACCATTAGTAAGTCAAAGGGCTTAAGATCATAGGTGAGCTATTTCTAGCAGTTTATTCTTGCTCCATTTTCTTGCTAAAATTTTCGGAAGATTTACCTTCTCTATTATAAATTGCATTTGCAGAGTTTTTTTGTTTGTTTGTTTGGAGACAATGGAGGTAAGCAAATCCATATGGAACAAATAATTCTAAAGAGCAAGTTAGTCAGAGGGAGGCGGTTAAACTGACAGGTTGACATGTCCAAAATATCCATGATGGCCACAGAAAGGTGAATCTTCCCACATCTCTGGTTCAGACCTCAGATCTTCAGGAAGGTCTTCGCAGCCTGCAGAATGGGTCAACACATGCCTATACATATTTATTAGAGTTTTAGTGGCTATCATGTGTGCCCAGGCAGTGTACTAAGGTGAATGACATACAGAATAGGTGAATGGGTGGGCAGGAACTCTATCATCAGACACATTTCTCATTTGGTCTCGTTGCTTACAACTTCCTTCAGCTGAGGCTGTGGGTAGTGCTTGAATAGCAGCCACCTCTACTACTGCAGACCAAGGTATCAAAGTGGCTGCTGTGAAACAATAATAATAATAACCGCCAAAGATTAAAGCATTACTTGTGGTCTAGTTCACATGTCTGCCCCCCTTTGGTACCTCCCAAAGGTAAGTAGGATGATGGTCCAGGAGCAAACAGTTCGAGAGAGGAGTCTGGTTGTGTATGACTGTTTTAAAGCCTGACTTGTACCACTTGTGCCTATGGAAATAGAGCAGGGGCTAGAATAGCTGAGATCTTTCTTGATAAATGTTTTCCTCTTTGTCATTTTCTCTGCCTTGGGCTGGAAACAGAGCAGAAAACGAAAAGGAACAATGGGACATCATAGATCACTGATGTGGGTCTAAAACGGGCACAGGACAGTAGAAAACATTGGACAGCCTCCTTATTTATGTTATTATCTAGAAACTGACTATAAGAGGGTCCCAGTTCTGCATGGTGGCAAGAAAATAACTCAAAGATGTGTGCCATTACCTTGTTGCCAGGAATGGCAGTATCTAAGATGTAAAGAAAATATGTTACATGGTAAAATAAATAGTAGAGACTGTTAGGCTCACTTTTTTTTTTTCTTTTGTCATTCCGTCTATGATAGTATGAGAGGCAATGGAAATGACTGCTGTGTCTGACTGAAAAGATCTAATGAAAATTTTAGGCCCAGCAGCTGTAATCTCACCTAGAAGTATATGATAGCAATTATTTTAGCCCAAAGAAATGCACAACACAAAGAAGCTCCTGACAAGGCAAATTACAGCATTTAAACTGCAGATGTGGCACCAGACTAGTAGAGATGCAAGTAGCCAATCAAAAAATTTTACAAGTAGGTTTTCATGCTTGTTGTTTTTGTCCACCTGAAGTGGCTTAAATATCCCCTGTATCTTGAAGGGAAAGGAATGATGCTTGTTAAATCTGTTTCTCCTAATGGAAAGCTTCATGGGAACTTTCATCTATCAAGTATTTATCACCACCATGTGTAATGGGCCTAGTCTTAGGCCAGTGGGTCACCTCCTTCTTTTCCTCTCCAGCAATGTGACTACACTTGCTGCAGAGGGCTTTGGAGCCCTTGGAGCCAAGGTCTTGACAAGTGGTTATGGACCAGGTTTTGAGCTCTTAAACCAAGTCACTATCAGCTTCAGCAGTTCTGTTCATTTTCTCTGCCAAGTTTTTCTGGAAGGAAGACGGACCTAGAGCTCAGAAGGAAGACACATTTCACCTCCAGAAGCCAGAAGGAGCAATCATTGAACAAAAGTTAGGTTTGCAAGACAAGACAAGTTCTGAAGACTGTTGAAATATATGCCCTTGTAAGGGCTTCTATAACTTATTTTGAGTAAACCTCCTTAATCCAAAATATATGTATTTTAAAGTTTTTGTATTAGCCCTGATCTCACGCTTGAGATCATGCTAGTGATACATTTCATTCACCTGGTCCTTTAAATCTTGCTTTTAATCTAAAATTCCTGTGATTGAAATACCCTACATAGGCTAAAATCTACCTAAAAGCAAGCATACTTTTGGTTCTGTGGTACAGGATGATTAATAGATTTTTATTTCTGATTTTACTTTAGAAAAAAAAAAGATTGAAATAAGGTTTTGGAGGTCTATTTTTATTTTATTTTCTTATTTTTTTAATGGGGGCAAAGTGCACCAAATAATCACATGACTCACACATTTAAATCAGGAATTTCTGAAAAATTTCAACGCTCACTAGAAGGCAAAATCTTGCAATTCAGTGTGCACAAAAGAGTGTAGAAGCATCCACAAAGCCATACAATAGAATTATAAGAAAATTACAAATCAAAATTTCCAATAAATACATAATTGTTATTGTTGGGGCTCTAATTAAATGCTTACTTAGGTAAACATGACCAAATAATATTGTGACCCATAAATTCATTTAGTTAAATCAGCACAAGCTGAGACTCTGGCCTTTTCTTAAACTGCCTAATTCATGCCTATGAGCAGAGTATAATAATATCTTATTTTTTAAGCTAATGTATACAAAAAATGTTAGCATAAAAATGATAAATTACACTGAGAGGCTGACAAATAGAGTAATGAGCATTTATCCCTTCAAAACAGGACTTGAGAGGCAACTTTGGTGATGTTATAAAAACTCTTTCACAGCCTATATTTAACAGTGTATTTAAAGCTAATGTAAAGGTATGCTAGAGTATTCCTTTCTGTCTTCTTGCAAATTTTTAACAAGAAACTAGAGAACTATTCAAATCCTTGAAAAGGCAAAAAAGAAACTCACAAAATAAAAGGAGGCTTATTAGTTTCCAAGAGTTCACCCAAAACAAATCCAAAATATTCTTTTTCTTTTCCTGAGGCCTAACAATTTTGCTTGTTCTTTTCTCATCGCTTTCCCCTGCCAACATCTCTCGGAAGGAGATATTCCAGGAATACATGAGCAGCAGCTGTTCAAGCAGGCCGGAGGTCTGCTGTTGCTCATCGTACAGTACATACGCAATAGGCTTTTGCTTTTTGCCTGCCTTCATGTCGAATTTTAGGATCATAAAAACAAACAAGTCAGCATCTCTGTTTTTTGTCTTCCTTCTCTCCTTGCTATCGTTTATTTCTACACCATTTTCTCCTTATCTGATTGCAACTCACTGTTATTACTTTTCAATGTAAAACAGGCTTGTGATTCCTGCAGAAGTGATATGCTGCCAGGCTACATTAGAAGACACTTTGCAAATGTAGTTAATAATCTGACTGCTATCCGTAGAAATATAAGTCCTTAGGATGCATTATGATTTAATAGTGGCATAAAAATGTTCCATGTCTGTTATGCATTGCAGAAGAATTTGTGCTACAAGTTGTTTTGAAATAAACAGGCAAAATGCATCAATGTGTAAAGACTCATGTCTACAATCATCTCCATCACTCACCTTCAGTTGTTAAGAGAAATTAACATCTGGTACAGACCTGGTCCATAAAGCTCTCATCTTGCAAACAGTGATATAACACATAAATAATTCAGTGGAAGCCAAGGTGACTACTCACATGTTTACAAGGATTCTCAGGATTGGAAAGAGGAAATGAACAGTTACTTAACCTTTTTTTTTTGCTCCATACATATCTCCAAAGCCCATTCTTTTGATTAATTCAAGCCAAAATTGTATATACTTACATATTTAACAGGGCTACACAAAAGCAGGTTTTCCATTCCTGACTCTTAAGTGCACATGTTTAAATCACTTTATACAAATGCTGCAGTGCTGAGGTTTCACTGAACGGCATCATTTGGCCATCTTAACTTAACTGTGCCACAGGCTACTACGTAACCCACCTTTCAAAGTCTGTCCTTAAGAATATAAATAGAGATACTTGTAACCCATCTGTTGTTTCCCCGTTAAACTATATTATTGCAATATTTTTATTATAAACTAAAGACATTGCCTCCATATTTTTGTAGGATAAATACAAGCACACATGCACACAAAACCTGCCATACAAGAGCTTACAGTCAATATAAGAGAGAATATTAGTGAGAAGAATTGATTACACAAAATTTTAAGAGGAAAGATGAATACTGATCAGACCACCATACAAACATCCTAATCCATAGATAGGCTTTATGTGCATATATCTATCTATCTATCTATCTATCCATCCCTGTCTCTCTGTCTCTTCCACTAAACATTTTATAAAAACTTACAAGGTTGTTTTGATGTACCTAGCATACTGAAGACAGGTGCAGGAGAATTTAATTCATCTTCTCAAACCATCTTCATACTTCCAAGTGTATCCTCGTTTCTTTGCTTTAGAATTCTTCCTTTTGGTGGTATTATTTTTCTTGACTTGCATCACAGGAAAATAGTTCTGTGCTGTATTCCCAGTCCCAAGCACAATGAGCTGCACAGTCTCAGTAATTAGTACCTCATAATTTTCTTGTAGCTTAATATTTTAGACTTAAATTTTTGTCTCAAAATTATAGTGCCTTTGTTGATTCAAAAAAAATATACCAAGAGAGAGTATCTTTAAAAAATATGTATAAGATCATGTCTATTTTTTGATATTTACTTCATTGAGATACTCTGAATTTTCCTCCCAAAGTTATATATATGTTTTTAATTCATTGCTATTATGTAATATACTGTAAAGCCAGAAATGTTTTTGAAAGCATTATCTATAAGACCAAGTAAAATGTTGTGATATTAAGGGTCAGTAAGTTTATTCCTGGAAATAATACTCAAGTCTATGAGAAAATAACTTGGATATGTGTCCATTATCAGGGTTTTCTAGTCAGTCAAGAAAGGATTGGACGTATTGAGTGGATAAGGACTCAAGAAATCATTTCCAGTAAATTGCAGTTGTAATAGGTGCAAAACTTCTCTCACTTTGAATAAATGTGCATACAGCATTAAAAATAACAGCAGGGGAAATGCACATAAAACACTGCTGCTAGTTTCCCAGCAAGGCAGCTTCACCTTAAATTCCTTAAGCCAGCACAAAGGTGGCTATATTTTCACTGATAAAGCAGCACTGAAGCTAAATTTTGGCATGGTCGGTCCATGGAAAAAAAAAAACAGAGAAATTAAATAAAATTAATGGTAAATGCACAAATATTAAAGAATAATATCTTCCTCTCTCTGGATATAGTTACTGAATAAGATCTGCAGTTCTCTGTATTGTTATTTTGAGATTTGTTTTCAATGTCTGTCTAACAGAACCTTTTAAATCTCTGGAACTGTGAAAAAAATATAAAGCTTCAGCTGTCAAACATTATAACTTAGTTCATTGAATGCAAATCATTCCCACTAAGGGAGTGAGTCAAATAAAGGCCTTAATTGTTCACAGATTTAATATATTGAAGTAACATTCAGGTGCCCATCTTAAAGAAATTACTATACACGAAGAATTATATTGGAGATCACTTTTTTTTAACAAAACAAAACAAAAATACCTATACAGGGAGATGAAGAAGGAGGCTGGTTAAAATAAGACATTTTAAGGAGGAGGACAAATGCTTGATGACCTAGAGATCCAAAAGTACCCTTAAAACGGCTTTGATTAAGAAGACACAAAGTATCTACACATTCTTATTAAGTAGTATCTATATGATTTTATCAAGCATATTTTACCTCTGTGCTTTGTATATAAGCTTTCTGATGCAAGACCAGGACTTTAGGGCTAATTTTCAGGAACTTGCTTTCTGTGTAAATCACATTTTTCAAGCTGATGGTGTTGGGTTTAGCCTTGAGTCCTACATATCAAAGCTGTATATCTGGCATGGTGTCTGGAATACCTGTTATCTCTGAACAATTGTTTGGAATGAAATTTTCCTGTTAGTCATTCCTTTGAAGGAGAATATTTTTATATTTTGTTAATCAATCCATTTTGTTAATCTTTACATACTTTACAATTTGAATATAGACAGCTTGCTCAACCTTATAGAATACGAGAAGGCAAAGTGCTTGGATAATAAATCCCTCAGCTGGGGCAAGATATTACAATACAGTTAAGGTCTCAAGGGGAGGTGCATGAAATACTTAAAGCAGCAGCATTTACAGAAAATAATGAGATTGATTCAGATGTGCTGATCAGTATGGACAAAAGGGAGTTAATACAAGTACAAATAATAAAGACAGTTAGTGACTCAAAAAAGGTGAAAGACAGATTAGTAGGAAAGACTGAGTGCTGTAGCCCAGAAATGTATTTGCAAGGTCTTGGAGTGAGATAAATATGAGCTTTAGATTTAAGTGTCAAACTATTGTTTGCATGATGCCAGGAGAGTGAACACTTTAAAAAGGCACTGAATTTACCCAGTTTCAGGAGATACATCAGATTTTGTCAGCACACTCATAAAGTTCAGCAACGGGAATTATTAGCTGGAGAAAACTTTTAGTCTAAAACTAGAGAAGGGAGGATGTTGGTGACATTCTGAAGAGCAAGCCAGTAGGGAATGATTAGCTACTTTGGGACTAATTAGCCCCATTACTTATTAGCCCCAGACTCTTCTCAGTGGTGGCCAGTGACAGGACAAAAGGCAACAGTCACAAACTGAAGCACAGGAAAGTCTACTTAAATTTGAGGAAAAACTTCTTGATTGTGAGGGTGACAGAGCACTGGACCACATGGCCCAGGGAGTTTGTGGTGTCTCCTTCTTTGGAGATACTCAAAATCCACCTGGATGCGATCCCAATCCTGTGCCACATGCTCTAGGGCACCCTGCTTGTGCAGGGAGGTTGGACTAGATGATCTCTAGAGGTCCTCAGTTATTCTGTGATTCTGAGATAGTAGCTTTCTACTTTGCTTTAAACATCTACATTACAACTAAAATGGTCAGACTCAATGGACATTGATTCAAGTACCAGTGTAAACATGCAGTATAGATTTCACATCTGTATTGTTATGCAAACAACACATAGCTCTCTTTTTGCTTATCCACATCAATGTTGCCTACAGAAACGAATCAGCTGGACTACGCGAGCAGGCAAGTCAAAAGTGATGTTGCTCTTTCAAGCCTTCATAATCACCTGCTCATAAAGTTTGTCTATTTTAATAAATTCCAATAAGTATGGAACGTAGCAGCATGTCTTAGAGTGTATGTGAGCAAATACAGTGTTTCTTTTTCTATCCACACTGGCTTCACATACCACAAAGGCTCAAATTCTCAGTCCTAATGTTCATGCCACATAACAACTACTGTGCAGAGACCTCCAACTCCACTGAGGCCACAGTGCAGCTCTGTGCACACATGTCAGCTTGGATCTTGAATCATTAGAGATTGGAAATTGCTAGGCAGTTTCCTTTAGTTCAGCAAGTCTACACTGCTCCTGAACACCAGCTGGCTCCATGCAGAGCCTCTGTGCTGTGTCTGCCAATGCTCCACACTTCAAGGTTACTGCATGTGTATTTGCAGTTCCTCCGTCTCGTGTTACTGTGATGTTAAATGTGTTATATGAAAACATTTGAAATAGGATCCAGAAATATCGCTTTTTGGCCAAGAACAATTCTAAGCATGTCATCCTCCTGAAATGTCTCTGGTGGTTATTTTAAGTTTGTGTTCCTTTCTATAATCCTTTACACTTTGATACAAAAAGCCTTTTTGCTAGCAATCTGCGTTGCTAGTTCTACTACAAGCTGGAATATGACCTTTACTAAAGATAAACATAAGTGGAACAAGAAATGCCAAGTAATTCAACAGTGCTAATACCTTTCTATGAAAAGCAAACTATAATGCTAATTCACAGAGTTGAAGATCAAGAAGAGATGTATCTCACTTCAATTATTCAAGGGTAGCAATTACGTTCAGATCTTAGAATGAAGCCTTACCTTAAGCCTAGTTAATATATCTTCTCCTCTACTCTGAAGAAGCCTTGTTGCAAAAGGCAAAACTTGTCTTGAGGAAAATGAGTGTTTTCAGCACAGGTTGAATGTAAATCTCACATCCCTCCACACATTTTGCCTGAGAGGTGGCCTCACAACTGACTATTCAACGAGTGTTCACTAGAAGTGTTCACACTAGAACACTAGTTCACTAGAAGTGTGATATCATATTTATGTGGCTCCAGCTTCTCTATGCCTGAATACGCTTCTAAATGTACACAAATCAATCGAAGTAATTTTTAGTACAGACAGCAGGAAACTTCAACCAGGAGAGTATCAGCTTTGTTATAAATGGTCTAGTTTCTTCTACGTCCCTCCAGCTGAAAGATCTGCTTTCTGGTATCACCTGCCTCAGAATCTAATACTTTTCTTTGCTGACACAGAACTAGAACATTGACTGATTTCAGTGGGGAGCATTCCACTATCTCTCTGGTTAATACATTTTTCTTATATTCCCCGCATTCACACTGCAGGATAAACAGAGACTTTAGATCAATTAGTGAATGTTTGTAAAGTTCCTTAAAATTTAAAAAGCTAAGTGCAATGTATTATTACCATCTTGTTATAATTTTGCTATTATTAATCATTCTGCCTTCTAGGGTGAGGACAACAGACAACCTTTTAAAAATTTGATTCATTTGTATTAATCAGAACTATTATGCAAACCTTCCCCAAAGTGAATATATTAAACACTGCCAAAAGCTAATAATATTATGAATATTATTAGTCCTTTTTGATGCAATCCTTTTTGATGATACATGACTGAATAAGCTCTGGGGTCTTCTAGGTTATTTTTCTTGGGCAAAGAAATGGATGGTAGAATCAAGTGTCCTGGAAGCAGTGTACACAACACACAGATTTCATGTACACAAGAGAAATTCAACAAAATGGCCAAGATGATACTATGTGACTTTTATTACTGAAAGCTGAGGGAATGTGAGATCAGTTTCACTCTTCAGAGATGAACCCGAAGGCAAAGATTTGTCTAATTTCTGTTCTCCTAAAATCTGTATTTTTGCCGTTTCCGTAAAATCTATTTCTCATGTTTGAAAGATCTTTTTTTTTATTCTATATATCTTACTTTTAGGAAAACACTGTCACATCCACTTTAAAGCTCTGGAAGGCTTTGCCACTGGTGAGGTTTTGTGATGTCTGGGGATGAACTTTGCAAGAAACTTGCATTCAGAAAAGTTGAGCACAAGACTTGGCCAGGATATAACAACTTGTCATTGTAATTATCTTAATGCCTATGCTCAGTTGTGCTAGATTAGTGTCTTTGAAAGGACTTTCATGAGAAAAATGAAACACTGCCTTTTCTGGCAAAGCACATTATAAATGGGAGCTGAGAAGAAGATAGGAGCAAGTGAGTGTCTGGAGTGGGAAAAAAAATGGATATTCTTGTCATCTTTGCAGACTCCATCTGAAAGGCTCCTGTCTTCCTGCCAGCTTGTCTCTCATCTGTCACATTTCCAGTTTCCCTGTCAGCAAGACAGAAAGAAATTGCTTCAGAATTAAGGTACTGGCTGTGTCATTAGAAACTTGAATTCAATCCACAGTTCCACCACAGAGTCTCAGGAAGATACTGTGTTAATGCTAAGGTCTAGCAGAGCCTCCATAAAGGTAGCCCAGACTGCCATCTGCCTGAACACTCAGCAAAGGGAAAGAAAACGTCACCAACCTTCTTGCTGGCACTTTTGCCTTCTGTCACTTCAAAGGACATTGGTATAGGCTGTGCTTACACCTCCTAACAAGTGCGGTGGAGCTCAGTCTCCACAGTGAATATCAGGTGGTTCTGAATCGCAAATAACTAATCATAACACCTATGGAAAACATACATACACAGCCATTTCATGTGTGGACTGCTGATGAGAAGCCTTTTAATCTGGCAGTTTCTACTGCAAGGTTCGATGGAGCCAAATATTTTTGCTGTGTGCCGTTTGTAACCCAATGTCTGTGGAGGCAGCATGCTCCATCTCAAACACGATCCTGGGTTGTAGTCAGCCCAGACAGTATAAGCAAAGATCACCTTAAGCCAAAAAGAAATCTGAACCTATGAAAACATCGGCATCTTAAAAAAATACAGCTGGGTTCAGCAAACACTGATTATGTTCACAGTCCTGAAGCTGAAGCCATCTGGGCCAAATATGCAGGAACTCTGCGAGCCAGGATCCTTGTGTGTGTAGCGCTGAGCTCAAACAGCGGTAGGTACAACTGTAAATGACAAATGACACTCGCAAGGCAATCAAGACAAAACATCCAGACACGACTGTGTGTGACTGGAAGGAGGTAGATGTCTTTCTCTCTCCACTTTTTTCAAATTCAGAAGAAAATTCTATTTTTGACCTAGTCGGACTGAGGCATACTGGCAATATTCTGTCTTGCGCTATTTTATATGGGGTTATCAAATGTGATATACTCATGGCCACAAATGCCATTCCTGAACATCTTCCCTTCACCTCTCCCACCTTCATTTCTTCATATTCAAAATAATAAATTTCTGGTTCACAATTATGGTATTCCAGTATCCTAGAATCATATTGGAAGCCTAGATTGATCTGTCTGTAGGTCTTCCTAAGTCTCAGAAAAATTTGTTTCATAACACATAACAGAAAATTAAGAGCTCTGAAAATATCTTTCATTGACTTTTTCTAGTTTGATTTATGACGTTCTCATTCCAGTGGCTTTCTGACTGCAGATGGTTCACTGCATGCACAGAGTATGTATTTTTAAAGTAAAGTAGCATTTTTAGATCCCAACTTTTTTTTTTCATTTAGCCAAAAGAGGCATTTCTGAGATTTCTTAACTTCTTGCTGGAAAGACTGAAGGGCATCCAAGTGATGCCATACAGACATGCATAACACCAAAAGAGTGGGATCTTGGCTCTGGTGAAAGTGGAGGATTTGGAGAAAGAGAAGGCTCTGCCAGTGGTGGGAGGGAGCAATTTTGCATTTTTGATTTTTGTGAACTGTCTGGGCTTATGTGGGAATCAGCTGATGCAGCGGTCTTTTGATGTAAACATTGATCACAGTTCCACACTAATTGCAGTGCTACATGCTTTTATAGCACTTGTAAGAATATTATCAAACTATTTCCTGGGTAAATTAGGTCTAGAATGCTTGTTGATGGACAACAGAACTTTTACCCTTCATGAAGAAGCAGATGTTGCTTGGCATATTCACTTTTTTTCCCTCCTTCTCCTTCTGCTGTACTAATCCATTATGAACCAAGTCTTGGTAAAGAAGATGGTTTTGTAAGATGCACTGAAGAAAAGTCTAATTCACAGCCTAATAATCTCCTTCAAAAGCTTATTCTGTAGCCCAAGAACAGCACCTGTATTTGTACTCCTTGTGCTGGGCTTTGGGAAGTGCCCTGATAAGGTTAGTATAAATACATGATGATGGGATCAATAGTACAGCTTGACTCAGAGTGATCAATACTCTCAGAGACTGGGACCAAGAGTTTTCAATGACTGAGAAAATGAATGAAAAAAAAAAGAGCCCAAAAATAAAGTGGCAAGGGTGGCCTATGGCATACAGAAAACAAACTGCGACATTCTGCATATAATGCAATATTCACCTAGGGCTAAAGCTGTTGCCTGTGTACCTAGCTATCTTACTATGCACTGTCTTATCTGATTAGTAAGAAAGGAATTTGGTGAATGGCCTAATGAATCAAAGCCCTGATGGAGCACATAGTGCAAAGAGAGATTTACACTTGGTGTGGATCGTGTTGGCTTTTTTCCAATTAGGGACAGGGCAGTAAGCTTTCTGACATGTTAATTTGTTAGAGCCGGAATCTTGACTAAGTAAAAAGTTATTTTAATTATTGAAATGGATAAGATATTTAATGAGACAAGTTGTTTTCATTTGAAAATATTTGATTTATGTGTGAAATGCTATCATGAGGTAAATGCGAATGAAGTTACACCAACAGAACATAGGACACAGTTTATTGTGGGGTGATATATATCATCTCTAGCTAATTAATACACATGCAAATTAGGCAGACTGAAGATAGAGAACGTGTTAAAGAATCACTTTTTGGAATGATTGCTCCAGATGATGTCATCATGGCTATCATTCATCTTGTTTCTGACACACTGGGGCTGTAAGTACAAAGATGCTTATGTGTTTTTGTAAAGCCATCTTTACTGGATTTCAGCAGTAAAGATGGTTACTCCAGATAGTTTGACTGTTTAAGGAACAGATCTTACACAAGCTATAAACTTCATAAATTAAAAATTTCACTAAACAGTAGGATTAATGCATGAGAAACTCAAAGAAGGAGGCAAATTTGGGGGAAAAATAGAAGAAAGTATTATTTATATCTGATTCACAAGTTAAAGGTAGCATTCCTTAAGAAGGTAGCAACAAGAACCTTCTGAAGAAGAAAAAAAGATGTGTCTCAGAGCATTTCTCCATGCTTATCAGATTCATCCCTGTCCTGCTTGGTCTGTAGGAAAGCTCTACATCTCAGTGCCAATGTTTCCTCAGAATTAAAACAACGTTATACAATAATATATTAAAAAGTAAATAGTGGTACCTAAGCCTAATCAGCAAACTATTACTGGCTAGTGTCTCTTCAGCTGTCTCAATAATCTCACATGGACACTGAGGTAAATGGTCCGAGGTGTGGTGCGTGAGATGAGTAAGGTCACAGAGAAGCTTTTCTTGAGCAGGAGACAATTATACACATGACCTAATTAGATTCTAGAAGAACTGTGAGCAAAGGCTCACCAGCAGGGATTTTACCAGAGACTTATTCATGATGGGCTTTCCCAAGAAATAGCATGGTAGAACCACATGTTTATAGACCATGTCCATTAACGACCTTCTGCTCTGTGTCTTGCCCTTCCTTAACATTCACCTGCCATCACTGGCATTGGAAATGGTCTGTGCATGGAAACGCTATAGGATGAAGTCTCACTGGAGCTGATGGGATCTCCAGAAGATGACACCGCTGCCTGTGACCAACCTCCTCTCCACAGGTGAGACAGTAGTGTAACAGTGGAAGAACATCAATGCATGAGAGAACAGAGCATATCACATGTTACATCACTCAAGATCAAGCAAGTATTGATCTTGCTTGGTCACCAGTTTAATCAGACTGCACAGAGGAGATTCAAGTTGGAATCTGTTACAAGAATTTCTCTTTTCACCCTGCTGCATGTAATCTGACAGCTCCCTGGCCTGATCTCCTCTTTCTACAGAAGCCAAACACATTTATTAACATGACTGTACAATTTTGGGTAAAAATAGCAACAATTCCTAGACTCAGTGGTATTACAAGGGATTAAGAAAGGACTCCATGTAAGCCTGAGCAGAAACAAAAAAGCCAGCGATGCTTCTTTTGTTAAAGCATAGCAAATGTGCTACCTTTCTGTATACATCCTATGAGCTCTAACCAGCACAGAAGGTATGTCTAGACCCATACTTCTCTTTTGAGCACTTGAAATCAAGTTCCAGGAGTGTGTTTGCATGTGGGCTGCCTGTACTCTACACTAAAACCTGCTGCTGTCTCGCAAGTTGGCTGTGCTCAGCACAGGCACAGATTTGGAAAGGGCAGGAGCACCTCAGCACTTCTGCATGACTGCAAATCTCTCTGCTACACTGTGAAGCAGGCACGTTCCATTGTCCTCTCCATAAATGGATTATGACTTAGCTCCCATTCAGTCATTTGAAGTGAACTTTATTTCATGTTCAAGACATGTTCAGATATTCTAGAGTGGGCTAGACATAAGTCCCTTTGCTAACCTGTCCTGCTCTTCAGGGAGCAAAAGGCAAAGAATCATTCCACTCGATCTGCAGTTGTAGATATTTTAGCAGTCTTGTGACCTGCTGGCCACTTTTCAGGCAGAGGTTGCTAGACTGAAAAACAATGACTTCCTAAACTTTTATAGCATTCTTCGTCTCCTTTTTTGATTCTATCTCCTAAAATTAACATTTCTTTATAGCAGGCCTGAAGGAACCTCTTTCGTTCCTCTCTCTCAAAGTCTCTCTGGGACATTTCTCTGGCATTAGACTTCCAGAAGTTTCAATGACTTTGAAATTAAGCTTTTACAAAAAAAGGTGATTTTTAAAAGACTAGTGACTGTGAAACTGTCAGGGCTTGGTGGCCCTCTCCTGGCCACACAGTGTCATACATTTGTCCTTAAATGCACAAAATCTGCCACAGCGCAATCCCAGACTGTGTTCTGTAACCTCACCAGCTTGTTAGCAGCAGGCAGCAGTTCAGAGCTTGCAAAGATAATAAACCAGAAGTTGAACATATTTATTTTGTCTGAAACAGGACATCTTCATGCTTTATACATGGGCATTTTGCCTTGCGGCACACCAAATGTAAACAAGTGTCTTTATCAGCTGCAATACGAGCTGCTTATCATAAATAGGTAGGCTCCTTCTCACCTTACTTTGGCCTGTCAGGTTTTCTGGCACTTGGTCTAGATTAGTGTCCCTTATAGTCATTCAGTTGACCTCTTTTAGGTTGAGACGAACTTCTTCCTGAAGGTGCCTATTTCTCTTTACCATAGCTGCAGTGGTTATTGCCACACACTGGGAAATTGCCAGTCGAATTTCCTAATTCCTTGTGAAAGCCTGGTTCTCCTCTTGTTTTGATCAGGGTGGACAACAACTATTCCACTGAGGTCCATCACATTGCCTTGGTGTGGAAAATGGTTTAAAACAAACAAGCAAACAAACAAAATTGGTCTGGAACCTAAATCTTTTTAGGGATAAAGAGAATTTTTGTGACTACTGGAATCCTTTCCCTTCATTTCCTCTTTCTCCTTCCTCCCTTCCTCCATCTCTTCCATCCTGTCTCTCTGAGTGAGGAACAATTTAGAATCTGTGAGCTGTGAGACTCTCCTGCCTGGTTTATATGGCAAATGCTTCCTACTTTGTTTTTAAATACTTAAGACTTAAAAAAAAAAATACAACATGCTGACAACATGTCAATCAAAAAGACGGATGAACTACACAGCAGGACAAAGAAGTCAAAATTAATGATACCTTGCCAATGGAGTTTGCTGGTGTCAGAAAAGACCGGACAGTGCTAAATAATGTAAAGAATAGGTTACTGTTACTGTGTGATCTGAATTGTTCAGATATAAGCTGTAGTCTTCTGTAGTACCTCATGTCATATTGTGCACAGAGGAACATGGAACATAGGAACATGAGAAGCTTCTTCCTGTAAATCTTTTTTAACCAGCTGAACTTGAGTACCAGGGCAGTCATTGAGTCCAAAGCATCAACAGGCCCCAGGATAGATAAAATATGAGCCTGCCGTCCCAATTTTGTCCCAAGAATAGGCCTCACAGATGTCTGCACCTGGTTCAGCTGCTCATGGCTCCACTGGGTGCTCAAAGCAGGCCTCAGAGAGGCACCACAAGAAAAAATCAGAGTAGTAGATGTGCTTTCCTTGTGAAAGATTGAGATATCAGCCCTGAGAGGCCTGAGATGCAGTTTGATGAAAATTTCTAAGAAATCAAATGAAAACAAAACTCAGAGAACTCTCAACCTGATGGATATAATGAGCTACTAGGACTGTAAGCAGAAGTTAGGAACATTATTATTAAAAAGAAAGATAAATGGCATGCCTGGAAAAAAGAGAAGGATGAAGACACCTAGTAGCATCCTACAAATAAGGTTGTTAAAGGCAGCAAGAAGTAGCCTGTCTTGAGAATTTCAGAAGTGTGTGTGATGCCAAAATCATAAATTCTTTTTAGAAAATCTTATATTTGAAGTTGACTATATTTGTAATACAAACTAATAGCTCGTCTAAGATTTTGCTAGTATAGTAATCACTTGGAAAACCTAGCACAGAAAGAACTTTATGTCCATTAGGAAGCTGAGTGTTATCACTCTTATTTCACAGAATCACTGAATGGTTGAGGTTGGAAGGGACCGCTAGAGATCATCTAGTTCAAACCCCCTGCATAAGCAGGGACACCTAGAGCACATGGCACAGGGTGGCATCCAGGCGAGTTTGGAAGATCCCCAGAAAAGGAGACTCCACAACCTCTCTAGGCAGCCTGTTCCAGGGCTCTGTCATCCTCACAGTTCATAGAATCATAGAACACTTAAGGTTGGAAGGGACCTCTAGAGGTCATCTAGTCCAACCCCTCTGCACACACAGGGTCACTAGAGCACGTGGCATCAACACAATTACCTCTTAATGAGAAGGCTCCCAGTATCAAAAAGCTGACAATATAAACAGATTGGACTTGTCCCTGACTGAGAGACAAGCCCCTAATCTGGGTTTGAGAGAAAATATTATGTGCTCCCCATAAAAGGCAATTCAGGAATATCTTGTTGGCAGGAAGCCCTGTTCAGCCGCAGGGCTGCCCAAGGCTCTGGCATCCCGTCTCGTTGGCTTCACCCTCACTACCGCTGCTGACTGTAACACAGCACCTCTGTGAAGAGCCACACCAGCTAACGGGATGCTGTGACAGCTCTGCATCACCCTGCAGCCTTGGAAAAGCAGTATCAGGGCAGACAATCATGCGTAGAGCCCGGACATAGAGAAGCTGCTTACATTTCTAATTTACAGCAATAATGCTGGTGTAAATATTTAATGATGCTAAATCCTAACAGCCACTGTTACAATGAGCAACACAGATGATAAAAAACTAAAAATTTATTACATACTCTCCGGCAAGATCTGTTATCATCTGGTAGCATTCTTCTGAGAATAGTACTGTTATTGCAGTCTCCTTTATATTACTCTGTATTTACCTAGGAAGCCCTGAGAGGTCTTGTGACCTCAGAAATGATGAAACTGTCTGTGTCCCTTATCTGTTACCTTGCTCCAGACTGAATCCATCGTATGTGGGCAACGCTATCTTGCTGTAGACTTCTGCTGATGGGGAAAAGACAATTCCTATGCTTCCTTAACTTCATGACTGAAATTCTGAGCTCTGAAAAATGGCCCGGATTTGCTTCCCAGACTCTGCTGCTCTTCTGCTTCTATCATCACCTGGTCAGTAAAACAAAGCTTCCTGGGTCAGAGCGTGAGGAGAGCTATCAAATGCTATTAAATAAGAAGTCTTTGGACTGTAAGGAAAAAAAAACCTGCCAAAATATGTATTGTCTTGCCTATAATAGAAGGACTTTTGATCCCTATGTACAGAGAGAAAGAAAAAAAACATTTTAGCTGCCAGGGTGCTTTAGCTGTTTTAAAATTACATTTGAATAAATTGAAAATAAAACTTTGTTTTAAAATGAAAAATCAACATTTTGTTGTAGTGTCAAAGATATTACTAATGTTTCTACTTTTTATTTTTTCAATACTCTAAAAGATTGTGTCACTTTGGCACGAATTCACAAATTTCAGCCAATTCTGAAATGACTTCTTTGCTTTGCTTTTTTTTCCTTCCAAAACCAACTCCTCAATGCTGTGACTTCTTTTTTAAATCAGGTAGTGGAATAAGGGCCTCATTACCTGCACACAGAACAGATATGAATCTTCAGAGAGGGAGATGAGGCTAATTTCTACTTCGGCCTTAGAAAGAGTAAGGTGAATGTTGATAACCTCCCAGGACATCCTTCTCCCGTCTCTTACTTTTTGTAATCCACTGGGATGTACACAGACTTAAGTTTCAAGGATGAAATGTCACTTTCTTCTTCTTCCTAAGCAAATTAATTTCATATAGGCAAGTCTATCATACCCTGTATTTTCAGAGGACAGAAGCTCCTATGAAGTATTAGGAGAAGGGAGGGTTTATTTCTAGTCCTAAAATACTGTACTAGACAGACCGAGGTCAGTTCAATATAACACCACTGCTGTACTCTTTAGTAATGACCTTGACAATCATGTATGCTTCTCAAGTGCTACAGAATAAAACCACTTTTTCTTCACGTGTAGTATGGATATATATGCTATTTTTCAAAGCCTCTGATTCCTACTTGGAATTCTACATTCTTCCCAAAGGTCACTTTAAGAGGGCCTGCCACCCTGGTGCTGAGATCCTCCCTGCACCCCAGCCATGGTGCCAGAGCTGCTCGTGGCTAGAGGCCGTCAGTGAATGATCTGGACCTCTGGGGACCTTCTTTCCTCATGCAAAACAGTTGAAGTGAGGGTGACAAGGCACCTCAGCTTGACAGCCCTGGATCTTGAATACTCATTTAGTGTTAGGGTTACTCACTCAGTTAGGGTTTTTTTGGGGGGGAGGGGGAGAAGGAGTTGGATTTTCTTTTCTGGAATGAAGATTTTCTTGCTTCTCAAGCTTAAGCCCTTTTTAAGATGGGGAATAGGCACCAATGATGTAGTAGGCAGTTTGGTCCAAGCCGTATCTCTTGCATCAAATTGGGTGGTACCTTGGGGAATGATTTTTCTTTTATCCTGCCGAAAGACTTGCTGCTTCCCATCACCTGAGTCAGTTTACAGGGCTGGGCAAGCAACATGTCCTGTGCTTCTGCTCAAGCAGAAGAGCCCAGTCACATACCCATGCTAGGGTCAGGTCCTCAGCATTCCTCTTAAGATATGTTATTAACTGGTCACTGTAGCTTTTCTTCAGACCATGAGGATGGGTTATGAAATGCAGCTACTTGCAACAACTCCTGGAGGAAATGAGTACTGAGACAAATACATCTGTTTGGGATGCTTGCAAGCCAAACATGCTTGGTGAGACATGTATTTGGTACTGGATTTAGTACTTGCAGAGAGAAGACAAAGTACTGCTTAATTTCATGTGTTTTTGTAATATCATCATTAAAAGAGAACATTATAAGAATGGGTTTAAATTTTCACCTAATGGCTACATTGTAGCTATTTAAAAAAAAAGGAAATGCAGATGAGCAATATCAATGTGATGGGAGGCGTAATAATTGGAAAGTTATTTAAGTTCCAGAACTCCCAAAAGAAGGCAAAATAATGCTGTTCAGACACCACTGTTGAAACCATTGCTACTGTCAGAATATAGGTTATTCAAATACATCGTCAAAACATCAGTTTTGAAATAATAATGCTTTCATGAAGAAGTGAGTTGTTCTCTGTCTTCTGACACTCTTGAATATCAATCTTGGGTCTGATATGCATTATCCAACTTGGAATCAGCCACAGGGATCGCATGGCCCAGGATGGAAAAAAGAGCTACACATTTTCTTCGGTTTGCAACATTTCCTAGATTAATGAATCTGCCTTGAGATAGCCTTGAGACACACAAAGCAGAGCATCCCAATTGATGCTGAGTGAAATATTTGGTGTTAACTACCTGTAATAATTTAAGCACTGAAAAGTTTGGTGATGCTGAGTAGGCCTAAGGCACCTAATTATCTAACAAGATGCCTAGGGAACTCCAATAGTGTTTTCTGCCTCATTAGGACAGGAGCACAATTTTTTTCCTATTTCAGCAAATGCATTCTCAACAAACAATAAAATGTGCAAGCTGGAAGTTAAAGACTGGCTAATGGTCTCTTGACATGAACATACAGAAGCAAAAATAGTAAAAACAACATATGCTGTGTACATAAAAAGACATTTCAATTTTAGAGATAATATTTTAAAGAAAACTTGCTGGAGGCTATGAAGGGCTCTGTATCTTATAGGATGGAAACACAGAATTTTATTCAGCCTCCATTTTTCTTTGTTGTGCAGTTTCTAATACCATATTTCCTATTATTAAAAGAAAAGGAGGGGCTGTAAATCATGATAACAAGTAGCTATTCTATGGCTGGAAATGGAGCACTTGCTTTACCACATACATACATACAGGTTGCAAGAGAATGTCCTCAGACAGGCACACTCTGGTTTATGACCAGTCCCTTTTCCACTTACTATTCTATAGTGTGGTTGGTTATGAGCACTTAGAAAGTGCTTCTAGCCAACATGCATGATAGTTAAACAGATTTAGCAAAGAAAAACATTTTTCTCTGACTTTTTCTTTTGTGCTTAATTGAAGGAATCTAAAACAGTTTCTCATAAATCAACACACCTGAAAGCCTTGAGCTTCCAGTTTCTAGACTGTTGTAAAGCTGGCTATCAGGGACAGTGTCTATTTATTGCCCTCTGCTGGCATCATCTCTAAATTTGGTGTTTAAAACCTGACTGGTCTACCACTTCACTCATTTATTTGCCTTTTCCTAACAGTTCAAATGATATTCCAGAAGAAAGACAGATCTGTAAATCAGTATTGGTAGGATGAAACATCATGTACTTACTTATCAAGAAATGAAGACATTCCCACATGAAGTGATGGAGAACTGAATTTTTCAGATTTCTTCAAAAGCCTCTTCAAATATGAGAAAAACCAAGGAAATGTTTTCCAACAAAAGAGACCCTTGAAGAAGAGAATCACACTTTGAAGAAACTGAAGAAAATACTGCTAATTTTCTTTCAATAGAAAGCTCAGAGTGGTAAAATTGAAGTCAAGGTTCACTCTTCTTTAAGTATTCTCTGCCTCACTAAATCATAAAATGAATGTTTTAGTATTAGAAAATAGAATAGTTTAGCAAGTAGACTGAAATTGTAACAATTCATTCAGCAATATTGAAGTTACTGTGTCTGTTCTTTTTTTACATCACACACAATGAATTTTTGATAAGAAACTATATCCTTTGCTTTTAACAGCAAGTGTATGCAACCACAGTAAAATTTGCCAGTAGATTTGGTGCTACTTGATTGTCGGTAATGTTAAAATCAAGTTAATTTGTAGAACTTTTTCCTAAACAAGAAGAACTCATTTAAAAAGTGATGGTTTCAGGGAAGTCTCAGGTCTAGCTGGGTCCCCTCTAGTTTATGATATAATGATGCAGACAGACCATTCCCGGTCCCTCTTTCCCCCATTCTCTGGTTAATCTAGTCCTTTTTTTCTTTCTCCTTTGCTCTTGCACAGATCCTATCTCCATTCTATTCTTGTTACTCTTGCACTTCATTTTTATCAAAGAATCTAAGACTAAAAGTCATCAATTCTTCATCTAACCTTATTCAACATACAAAACTAGCTATTGATCACCTGACAAATTTATCTTAGGCATAAAATATTGTAGTTGGACAAAACATAGTCCTCAGAGACCGTAAACTTGGATAAGAGGATAAAAAAAAAATGGTAATTGCTTACAAATTTGCTTCCGTGTTTTCCCCTTCTTTCTCAGCCCACTTTGCTAATCTTTTATTTGAATGTAGCATTCTTACATTTGGTAGAGTACTTCATTGAATCTTCCTCTCATAGATCAGAGACTACTTTGGCATCATTTTCCTTGTGAAAATACATGCAAAAAATCACATCATCCCTTAATTTTCTTTTAAATAAGCTAAATAGGGTTTAAGTTCTTCCTATATGGCATTTTCTCAACACCCTCAAAACTCCTGGACTTTCTCCATTGCTTCTCTTCCCCATTCTTTTCTATGCTTTTGCCACCCTTGCTACACCTTCCTTCTCCCAGAAGTCTCTGCAGAGATTAAAAATAGAGGAACATTCCTGCGTTTCCTACACAGTGAGTGAGCACAACAGCTTCTGTACTCAGAGGCCAGTTCCAGCTCCGCGAAACTGGAACATACTTACGATGCAGTTTTTAGAGGATATATTTGCCAGCTCTTGAGCATTTGCAAACTTATACTAATTCCAATCTGGTATTTTTTCTTAAAAAGGGGGGAGGGTGTCTAATTTTCACAGATAACATAAACTATAAACCTTCAAATCCCAGATGAGCTCTCTCTCCTGGAAAATGCTCAAGTTCCTGTTTCAAAGCATGAAGATACATGCTGATGCTGCTTAAAGAAATACTTTGCAAGACTGTTTCAACTTGGTAAAGACATCACTTTTCCTCTAATTTCAATCCTGAAAATGACCTGACCACTTCAGCTGGAATTTTCTTCCCTCTGTGCTCTCACTCTGCAAAATACCAAGCTTAAACACATAATCAATTTAAAATCTTTCATCAGGTATGCCAAAGTTATATGTAAAGTGCAGCAGGGTAACAACAGCATGCCAGTCAAAATGCTGCAGTAGGCTCTGGATTTTATAGTATTGATAACTTATTGTGATTATCCCCTAAAGATTTAGTCTCATACTAGTTTCATATTTGATTTTCCTCCTCTTTTGGTGCTGACCATCCCAGTATTAGTTAGTGTAGTTAGGGTGTTTTATTGAATTTACATTTACTGATGATATTTGGAACTTTGTTAAGAAACAACTTGCATTTATTTAAATACAAGCCCCATCTTATTTGCTACAGCCATGCACATTTTATACATTATAATATACTGACATAGCTATGAAGTGCAACTTGAACTAGCATTGTATTATATCGCTGTCACTCATGATTACTGGGTCTCCTTTTCTCTTGCCTTTCACAAACACTAATGTGCCTAGAACTGTATATAGAAAGTAAGCCCCGAAATACCTTTGTTGGTTCTCTGGACGTTTCTAAAAAAGCTTGCAAAAGGGGTTATGAATATGTATTATTATAATCTTATATTTAAATGGCTCTTACAAAATCTTTCCATTCCATAAATGAATACTGCATAGCTCAGAAAGAAAAAAGGAATTGCTGAGTATACTGGAAATTCTATACAACCATTTTTGCTATTCTAAAAATCCTCTTCTGCTTTTCCACAGAAGAGTTATTGAGATCTGCAGTAGCTGGTACACTTCACACCATAGAAGAATACATCAGCCCTATCTAGCAAAGCAGAAGATGAACTGTACTGTATAAGAAAGGCTGAAATTGAGCTAAGACATGTTAAATTAATGGGCAAAGCTTTCAGAAATGCCATTTTATACATGAAGCTCCACTATTTCCACAAGTTGCCCAAAGCAAAACTGCTTAGTTGAATTATTCACTGAGGGCAGAGTGAGTTTTCTTTTCCCCTGAGAAGTGATCTAGGCTGTGGATGCCTCCATCACAGCCCTCTCCTCCATGCTGGATGAGGCTAGATTGCTCTTCTGTGGCATCAGTGCTCCCTGGTACCTCTTGCTAGGACATCTCGACAATGTGAAGCCAACTGATCTCCCACCCGCCTTTCTGTTGGCTGCTCTGCATTTGCTGGGATACGCCACATGTGCATAACTTGCCATCTGCTTTCCCAGACTGCTGCTAGATACAATACTCTCTGTGCCTACTAATCCTCTAAGCTAAAATTTACAGTGGAGGCAGGTGTTGTCCTCTTCCCCAAAGCATCAGGTAGCGCCGAAGGTGCTGGACAGAGACCCAGTGACACAGGCTGAGAAAGGCAAAGCAAGTAGCATAGACAAGAGGTGTCAGCTCTGACTGAATGACCAACTTCCATTGCCGTTCTAACATTCACGGTAGCGATACCTCTACTCTTCAGAAAGCCTTCAGGAACAGGGCTGGGCAGCCCAACTTCTTACAGGCGTCCTGGAGCAGAACTGACAGGGAGTTTCTGCTAGGACATCACCACCACCGGGTACCTTCACTCTGTGGGAGGGATCAGTTCTTCCAGGCACCTCCTAGGCAGCTCTGCAGGGTGCAAAATCTCCCCACATGGGCCTGAGCTGAAGATGGAAGCAGCAGCTTCCCCAGCTGCAGGGGCTGCTCCTGAGCTCTTGCAGTCTCTGGCTCTGGGTGATCAGAGCCCACCTTTCTCAAAACAGCAGGACTTTGTGTCTCCAAAAAGCTCTTGCTCGGTGCTCGTTTTGCCAGCAGGCAGTAGCTTCGAAGCACAAACTCCAGTGTCCTTACTGTACTCTGTCCAGCCAGTGCAGCTGAGCTTGTGCTGTTGGTCTATAAAAGATAAGTAGGGTTCTTAAAACCACTAAGACGTACAAGGAGAAAAGCACATACTGGACAACCATGACACTTCCATTCAAATTCCATGCCTGTCACCTCAGTTATTTATTTGTTACCCATAGTCTCAGTAAAGCATTAACATTGAGCGAGAGATTGTGGGCATCATGTCTGAGCATTGTCAATCCATCTTACAGCACAGGATATATAAAGCTCTGTATCAATCCCTCCTGAAAATTATGTGAGTAGCAAGAAAGGTCTTTAAGCTAGAAAGCTCTGCTTGGTAAGACTGCAACATAAGTGCAGATGCACAGGAGGTCCGGGGACTGGGCGATGTCCCATTTAAGGCCTTTGCAGTTTAAATATCAGAACCCAATTCTGGAGGAAGGCCCAGGGGGCTGGAGGCTCTCTGCTGCAGAGGGAGGAAGGAGGAACCATAAATGACCACAGCCAGGTTGGATAAAAGGTTGAGCTACACCAAATCTGTGCTGAGGTACTGAAGAAAGGTGGGAAGGGCATCCTGCAGACTGAAAATACATTTTGGATGAAGGGACCGGAAAAACAGTCATGGTACAGACTCTTTTGTGTGGGAGGACAAGACCGTTGGCCCCTCATGTGATTATCTGGTATATGGGAGTAGCTCTAATTGCTAAGCATCATGGAAAATGGTGCTTTATCAAATTTATTTTTCTCTTTCTTTTGTTTCCAGTTCCACTATCTGTAATCAAACAACATAATCATTTGCTTTTTCTAGAATAAACCTGTTGGTTTTGTTTAGCTTATTTGTTGTCAAGATTGGATTGCACCTGACAGACCTTAATCAGTGACCTACCAGTAAGTTACAGCCTTCGGAATCTCACATGACAGACATAAAAAAAAATGACCAGGTGTCTACAAATGATTTTGCTGGAGCACCTGGAAACCTTGTCTTTCTCTGGTTAATGTTGCTGACACATCTAATGGGACATCTAGACCAATATTACTTGTTGAATAGCCCTTTATTTTTACAAAAACTTTCTAAAAATATTTACTTCTGATGTTTTTGATATTATCTGTACTTTGTCTCCAGCTATGCTGGCAAGATATAAGTTTGCTTGATTTTCAGAAAGCAGACAGAGGAATATTCCAATGCTGATTCCTACATCAAATAGATTTAATAATCAAAAGATATTAACTTAAAAGAGAAAAAGCAGCTTCAGTCAACTAGGCAAGTTCATCATTGTAACTGATCTTTTTTTAACTTAGTTTATAATTTTAGTGTATAGATGCTTCTATTAAGAGTTATTTTAATCAGCTGGACCTTACATCTTCAATAGTTTCACCGAGCAAGAGAGCAGAGGTAAATCAGGATGATAACATGGAGAAGATGACCACTGAGAAACAGTAAGAATTTCTTTAGGCCTCGCTATTAATCTCCCAGACTTCATCCAAGGTATTAGAAGCATATGGAAAAACCTTGGGAAAAAAATAGTCAGATTTGGCAAGCTTTCCTCAACAGCAGCCTACTAAAGAAACTATTATGGAATTTATGATGGAATACAAGAGTTCATCAGACACAAATTATATCAGTTCAAAAGCTGGCAGAGATTCCAAGTAATGTATTAAATAACTTTTGGTCAACTTTTGGATCATGGGGCTTGGGCCCAGAGAAATAATGAGCAATATAATAGCTACTCTTACAGAGCAGCATTGGTACAACTATTGTATTCTGAGTGTCAGCGATATTTATGCATTTCATAAAATGACTGATCTCACCTCAAAAACTCTTACTAATTGGGCTAAAGAAGAACATGAAAGCAGATATGGGAAAGGAGTTTTAAAATTAGGTCATAGCTTTTAGTCAGGCTAAAAGAAAAATGCTTCTTCCTGCAAACCCTCAGCGATGTGAATAGGATAGCTGTTTCCGCCAATGTTTGGCTGTTCTCTCCTGTGCTCCAATGCAGCGTGCTGCACTCGCAGTAACGTCAAATGAGATGGCTAACACTAAGTGAAATACAACCGGTCTTGCTGTACTTAACCTGGGTCATTTCAGTGGTTCAGTTGCAATTCAGTCCCCACAAACACCTTGGCTGGCCAAGCTGACAGGAGCAAATAGGGTGTCAGTGAAGCTGGGGTGGACAGGCAGGAATCTGAAAGGGTGGCTCTCTTCAATGAGGTTTATGATAATTGGAAGGTTACATGAACCACAGGAGCAGGTCTGTGCAGTGAGGTATTGGTGCTGAGGATCTGACACCTATGCTTTACACATCCCACAGGGATCCAGCTCTATTCCAGTCTTGTGAACTGCACTGAACTGAACTGAATATTAGTGGCTCTGATACATTAGGTGCTCCTGGAGCACCTTTGACTCTTCAGTTCTACACTGTGACCTGAAGTACACAGAGAGTGGGGAGGAGCGGCTGGCAGATTTGCTTCGGAAGCTCACCCTTGAGCTGGACCAATATACAAACGCAGGTGCACCCTGCATTGCTGTGGACAGAGGGTCTCTCAGCACAGTGGTAATGCTGATATCGGTGCCAGCGGCTTCCTGGGATTGAGTCCAGGCATACAAGTGGCCTCTCAATCCTCTCAGCTGCACTAGCTGAAAAAACAAGTAGGAGTTGTTCAATTTAAACTTTTTATTGCTGTTTTCCTTCTCTTCATTTTATCATGCAGCTTTCTAAGGGCTCTTCACATCTTGCTTATCTTTCTTCATAAAACGTACTCCTTCCTGATCTCAACAGCTCACAAACCAGATCTTCAAGGGACATGAATTTCCCATGTTGCTGCCTTAGGCAGCGTCTGCGTGCCTGGCAGAGGCACTGGTCACTAAGGCTTCAAAACAAAAGCAATCTTACCTACTTTTTTTTTCCTTAATCCAGTCATCCTGCAGGTAGCAATGGGAATCTCTCTTCACCCGTCTGACTGTTGTGTGGGGTCCACAAACACTCCAGGCAGAAGAAAGGAAGGTGCTTCCATATGGTATATGTCTTCCATTTCATGTACTACTATGATAACTTGCTCTCCCCATCAACAGCAAGTGGAGGAATGAATTATTTCACTGTATTCTTGATTTGTCCCATTACTCTGAGGTAATTTAGGTATCTACATTACCTATTCTGTTCACTCATTTCTAGAACTTGAGAAACAGAAATGACCCTTGCATAAATACAGGGATTAGATTCCACAGTTGCTGGTTTCATAAAAAAGCCCAAGGACGGATGAATTGCATATTTAATTAGCCTGTTTTTTCACACAGAACATGTAAATGGCAAACAGATAAACTAAAATGCCTTTTGTTTCGGTAAAAAGGCATTGAAAAGAAAAGTGATTCTGCTTCCATTGTTACATTTGCAATACCATGCAATTTCTATGCTACAGCTACACTGGAGATTCTATAGTATTATCGACTGCATTTACTGAGATTATTATTCTTACAACGGAAGACTAAAGAATTAATATAGATGACACATTTAAATTATGTGACTGATAGGAATATGCTATTTAAAACTATATAAAATTAGGAAGGGATCCTGAGACTTTCTTTACAGGAGTTTTATTTCATGGTTTATTGTAAAAAATAAATTCTCCTCTTGAATTATTTACAGTCCTAATGGCATTGCTTTCCCTTAATTGATGAATGTAGATAATATTTTATTTATCAAAATACGCATATACAATATTTATTCAGGAGTTAGGGGAAAGTAATAATCAAATACACACCAAATATCTGAATAACTGCAAATTAAAGAAATTAGTAATAGCTGAAGAGATAAAATTGTTTATATTCGTAGAAAAAATATTTCCTATTTGTGACTAAATTACACCAATAATACGTTACTGCTATGAAGTTAACTTGTCACTTGTGCAGTAATTCTTTATGAGAGATGTATTAAGGTCATGCCAGAATTTCTAAGTAATCAGAAGTATTTCACAAAGGCAATGATTAAATGTGAGAAACTAAATAAGAAACTGACTACAGAATTACCTTATAAATGACATTTTGGCCACCGAACTTGAGCACATTGGAGCCTGTTAAATATTAACAGGCAAGGGCTATAAAAGGATTAGCTTGGACTGTGAACAGATACTGTGAGAGGCAATCCCTTCTTGCTGGGTATGAGTAGAACTGACAGTAAAATTTTTCAGTACCTTTGAGGTTAAGGCAGAAAAGAAGATATCTACATGATATTATAAATCATCTTTTTTTTTTTTTTGGTCAGAACATAAAATAAGCTGAAATAGAAGAAATTGTCTCAATACTTAACATTATTGCCACATTTGGCAGTTATGTAGTAAAAAACACTATAGACTGTCATTTGTTAAAAAATGTCTGTTTTTATCTTATTTGACCGTAAAATCTGAAGACTAGTTCCTGATGTCTACTTATCCAGGAAACCTAAGCAGTAGGAACAAGAAGCAAGCACCAGCATGCCAGAGGATGATGATGGCCTTGTGAGTTTTCAGTTAATCTTTGTCTTTTGCTTGGATCTTTATGCAGCTGTCATTTGGGGCAGAAGTAATGAGATGTGGCATATTATTAGTAATGTTGATGTTCCCCTTGGGCTTTTAGAGCTGCAAAATAATCCTAACCAATCCCAATGAACCAAACTGCAACCAGAACTGGCTCCAGGAAAACCTTCATGCCTACATTCAGACGGATTATTCTGCCACAGAAATCCAGTGTAGCAGCTGTGGTGGGCGCCTGGGCACAAGGAACTGGCTGCTTTCCTGGCACCTACATTGAAGCATTGCTTTCCATTTTGGAACTGCAGAAAGCTTCCTCGATGAAGCAAGCTTGCTTATGGGCTCATAAGCTCTCAGAAATCACTAAATTTGAACTGGTAGCTGGGTGAAGGACTGCCAGGATTTAGAGATGAGCAGAAGCTTCCGCAGAAACCTTGGTGGGGCTTAACCTGCTTGATTAGAGCGCTGGGGATGGAGACATGAGCTGACAGCTCAGTGAGCTGTCACAGCCAAAGCCCCAAGCCTAGGCCCCAGGCCTGGGCCAGGTCAGTGACCCCACTGAAGGCAAGCCTGATTTAGGAATAATTTTTCAGGCCTCTTGCTGAAGGTAAATCTACCTATCTGTGTCAGCAGAGGGTATGGATTATTTGTCATAGAGAGCGATGAGTCAGAAAAGGGTTTGCTGATGGCTATAACCTGGATGAATGCATTTATAAAAAGAATATACAGTTAAGGTAGGAAAGCGGTCTCGCCTCTGTATGCAGCAATCTAAGACTGCTGCTAGAAAAATGCCTTCGGGGAGGATATGGTGGATATGTGCTCTTCAAAGGAAAAGCACCAAAAATTATCCAGAATGAGGAGGAGATCCCTATGATGCAAGGCTTAAAGGAACCGTGTTACCCAGGTTGTTCAAGATAGGGTGGGGAGTCTTATGATCATTTTGGGTGAAAAAGTGCTGACATGAGGGCTGCTTTCACAGGCATTAATTTATGGGAAAGAAGGAGGAGGAAGACCTCAAAGCATTTGGCATTCTGCTATCAGCACTGGCCGGTGTTGTATGTTTGCTTCCTTAATGACAAGAAAAAACAACAGCTACACATTCCCCTCTTTCTCTCTGCCAAAAACAACAGCTCCCTTCAGCCTTAGCTTTTCAATCCTGCAGGCAGCAGCTTACCAAGATTCAGTAGCTGGAAGCTGAGCTTCGCCAGATAAATTCAGCCTTGAAATAGGACACGATTTCCTTGAAGTAAGAAATTTAACACCAGGAATGATTTACCAGGGGAATTGCACAGGGTCTTAAAATGAAATTGTATTTCCAAACTGGCTCTCATCCAGCTGTAGAGAACAGCTCTATGTCCTGTTTTTACAGAAGATCAGAGTGTATGAACACAGTGGTTCCTTTCACCTTTACAATCTATGAAAGGTACATCTGACATTTATAGATATTTTGGCTCCTGATCCTGCTGACTACACAGCAGTGTATGTTCCTGACTTGACCCATGCCAAGATGCAGCATTGTTATATTTGCTACTAGTCAAAGTCAGCATATGTAGGAAGGAAAGAAATTGGTTGCTTTATTTGCATTTCTGCTCGCTTTCTTTTTCCTCGGTGTTAATCAGTGTTGCAGTTGAATAAAAATAAATAAATAAAGGAAGGAAAGCACATATGGTAGAATTTTTCACCATATTTTGGTCAAATTTTCACGATAAACTTGTGGATGGAAAGAAATCACTCTACTGCTGCCTGGAAAATAAACATGACTTTTCTCAGGCTATCATAGCTGGAAGGTGACAGGTACTCCCTTGTTACTCAGTAACCAGCCCCAGTATTTTGCTTTTCACTATGCTCCTGCCATTGCAGTGTAGCAATTCTGAGCAAGGCCCACAGAGTTTACTCCTGTGTCTCAGCTTATGTAGACAAGGTCACATCTGTGAGGAATGGGAACACACTCATGCCCTTGGCTTTCTGCTGTGATCGTGATGCCTCCCGGCTAGGTGAGAGTGGTGACTTCTGCTTTGCACGCATTGGCCAATCTTTAATGTACAGTCAGAAAGAAACTCTTTCTTGGGCAGAGCAGCTGCAGTGCAGAGTAAAAGGAAAGGCAAACAGGCACTTAGATGGGCTTTGAAGCTCTCATTGCAATGCAGTGGGAATAAAAGCCATTTTCCTGCCAAAAAAAAAAAATCAATTGGCAGTGGTACAGAGTATCTCTTTCTACTGTATCCAGTGCTTACATTCACACCTTTACTCTGTTATGCTCTTCCACAAATTGACATTAGTGAGATGAAGCAGCACATGTAGTCTACAGCTATTACATCTGATGGCCTAGAATACATCATTGTTTCTCTCTTCTGAGAATTTGCTTTAATTGCCTTCCTTCCCATCCACTAAGCATCAAAAGAGAAGTGAATGCAGCCTTGGAGCTGGCAGTACTTCTCCACCACCCTCTGGTTGTCCAAGCAAAGGCTGGAGGCACCAGGCTGATCCCCTGGGATGGTCCCTGCACACAGGGACTAGGGTCAGCAATGGGCTGTGCAGGTTGAACAGGCCTGGGGCGGGGGTGCCTGGTCCCACACCAGGTCCCACAGTGCTGGGACAAATCAATGACCTGCAATGCTGTTGTTCCTCTGGCTGTATATGTAGCACCTACATAACTCTGAGTCACGCCGTGCTAATCAGTTCAAGCATGTTCCTGAGCATGGGATCCCAGTTCACTACACTAGCAAACTCCTAGCCAAACTCTTTTGGCTGAGCTAGCGTTCCTCCAAGGGGGATTTGCAGGCACAGTTTGGCAGTTGGTTAGAACAGCAGAGTGGCCATGGCTGGTAGGCAGTTTCCATAGAGCTGCCTTGATCTGAAAGCCAGATGGTGATCTGGCATAGACACGGCCCTCCCCGCAGCAGTTGAGAATGTATCTGGGCATGCTTGGTTTGTGAATGCGGATATATAGACATAGCCAGCATGCTTGTGAGTCTACATAGCACAGATATAATCAATGTCCATATGTACGCACAGTCTGTAAGCGCACATAGATGGTCGGCAGGTCCAACAGATGCCACCACTGTTTTTTTAAAGATGAAACTGGAACTCATAGCCCAAAAGGACTGGGAGTTAAAGCAGCTTCATATCCCTTTTATTAATTTCATTTCTGACTTAATCCAGAGACTGGAGATGTCTCTGACATAATTAGTAGGCTCTGTTGCTTTGCCTGTAATGTGTTCTGTATCAGAGTACAGTCCTTGAGAAGAGACCTTCACAGTAGCTATCCTCCATTGTGAAAACATGGCTGCAGTCATTCCCTTGAGCTTCACTTCACTTACTGAAGAGGCTGGAGTAAGAAAGTGGATCTGTACATTGCTCAAAATACACCTGAGCATGGGGAATAGGGTATCAAAGGCAAAAATTTGTATCTTAAGCACTGAAATAACCAACCGGTCAAAAGTCTAAATCTAAGTGCTCCCAAAGTCTATAAGCTTTGAACTTCAAGGAAATTTTGCACTTCGTTATTACTCAATCTGGTACCTGATGCTGAGAAGTAAGGAAACGTGGAGAACAGATTAGGTACTCCTCACAGCTCCAGTTATCTATATCAATTTAAATAATGGAAATCAGTGTTTTTTCCCTTGAATACTGCTTGTACCACCTTTTTCTGAGCAGTTGCAGAAAATCATTACACTTTGCAAAATTAATATGCTTGCTTTACTTTGGAAAAAAATATTGCATGTATCAGCATTTGGCTTCGATAATTTCATAAATGTTTATTATCTTGAAGTGCCAGTTTCTGGGTTTTGATTAACAACACCCAATTTTACTTCAAAAGTACCCAGTTTTTACTGTAAAAGCCCTTAGGTCTTAGTGGAGGATTGAGTTTGTAATGAAATCTGAAAACATTGGTTTAGTTATTTTGCACCCCCCCAAGCTGGACAGATAATTTAACTATTTTTTTTTTAGAAAAGCAGGCTCAAGCCTGTGAGATGAAAATCTGGCCACAAGATGGCATCTTGTTCTCACGGTAACATTTAGCGATGGGCAGAAACATTTCTGAGAAGAAAATGAAGCGGTGATGGGCATTTAAACAGAACAGTGTTCCAGTCAGAACACTGGCTCATAGCAGTGCCCAGCGTGGTGTAAGACTTGAGCACTAAAACATGGAGCAGCCAATCTGCCTTCCCTCCACCCCCATCCAAACTGCAGTTTCATCCATCCATGAGCCCTGATGAAATTTTTGTCCTGATAGTTTTAATTGCTATTATTAAAAAAAAAATCTGAAATCACCATTAATATAATACAGGCATTCTGAGGCTTTTTGAAAGGAAAGATTGATCATTAAAAGAGATTTGTGAGCCTTTTTGTTGTGGATTACTGTAAAGGACAGCCAGCGGCTGATTTTCTGACAGCAAAATACTTTATCATTCTCAAGGATAAGACAACCTTTTTAGACAGTTCTTCATTTCCAGTACATGCCTAACATTTATGGTATGTCTCCAGTTATCAAGGAGTTGTGCTAGGTGGACTCAGCTGAAGATTGCTTTAGCAATATTACCAGGGAGAAGGTGTGACTGGCCCTGAAATTAATATAATATGAAAATTAAATTTAAAAATATAGACACTTTAGCTCACCCTGTTGTTAAAAACAGAAAGTCTTTCAAAACAAAGTTTCCTTTGCTTCCTTTTTGCCCTATTACGTAGCAGCTTCCTACTCTCCCAACACTGCACTAATTAACCCTCTCCAGCCTGGGACATTTATTCTCCCCGAGTAAAGGTAGGTCCCCCCAAACAGCGGCAGTGCCCCAGGGCCCCTGCGCGATGGGGATGAGAAGCAGTGCCGCTCCGGGCTGACCTCTGCCTCGCAGCATCCTCATCTCAGCATTCCCGACTGCCTCCTTGCAGCTGTGAGCGGAGCCGCGTGATGAGGGACGCGCTGCAGGTGAACCGTGGGGTTTGCCTGCTGGACAGAAGCTGCTCCGGATTCCCCTCTTGGCCTGGGCCATGCCGCTGTGCTCTGGGGGCAGCTCTGCGGGGCTCCCCACAGCTCTGACAGCGAGCGGGGGAGGCGAGCAGACGTGCTGCGAGACAGAGCTGCCTGCAAAATCCCCTGAAATACCCATTCATTTGGGCTAGGGAGTGCCTTGTAAATCAGGGTATTTCCGAATGCTGTTCCTCATGGGTAACGTGTACATCAGTCATCGCTCGGGCTTGCTACCCTACTCTTTGCCTTTTCACTGCCAGTCTTCTGCTTGCTCTGAAGTGAAATATCTTGTAAATGTTCTGTAAATCACAAGCTAAGACAGCCAAAACACGGCATCCAGCTGAAACTGCAGGGAGAGTTTCGGGAGACACGCTGCTGCCATCCATCTGTGACTGACAGCACCTCTTTCACAAAATTTGACACGGGATCTGCGATGGCCATGAAGGGTCATGAACCCGCCGTAATGGCTCATCAGGAAGACAGAAATTTGT
>NW_010576786.1:89997-104690 GCF_000705375.1 Tinamus guttatus
TGAAGGCTTTCACTAATGCGCTAGACAAATATCCTGCTGCAATTAGCATCTGAAATCTAAGAAACAAAAGCACAGTCCTTTTCAGCTGTGGCTTGGAGAAATGCCATATCATAGTTTTCCCAAGCTCTGTCCTTTCTGTAGCTTCATAAGAGACTCCTTGTTCCAAAACATTAAGTGAATGATTGTATGCAACTCCCATGTTTACTAGTGGGAGGCAACACTTTCCAAAGCCTTGCCTGTTTTTGAACTGAAAGAATTGTACAATAAAAAAAATATTATGAGAAGCGTTCAGAAAATGTCAGGGAAAATATAATTGAAATTGTCCTTTCTTTTCACACAGTGAATTCCGTGTCATTTTACCCAGGCTGTTTAAAAATGGCTCTGTTTGCTCTGGGAAAACAACAGCAGAGACAATTTATTCAGAACAATTGCTTATTTGAGATCTGTTATAGTGAGAGAGCTTCAACAATGCTTGTGTCATCACAGGCGCACATGAGTGCTATTACATATCAGTACACACCTAGGTGACATTCCTGACACTCCATTGTCACCTGAATAGCTGCAAAATAATTAACTTTAGGTCATACTTGAGAGTTTCCACTTGCAAGTGGATGAGAGTTTCATCTTGCAAGTTTCCACAATTTAAAACACAGAGCCAAATTGTATTTGGATGAACCTTATTAATAAATACACATTTTAAACTATTAATATTTTGCTTCTACTACTGTGGCCACCTCAGCTTTGTTCCTCGGGACTTAGTGTTTTCACCTATTTTGGTGATATCTACCCACTATTGCTCTGCCCTGTGCTGCACTTAATCACAATCACCTGAGGAAAAGCCTGCCTTGGAAATGCCACTGTGCTGAGAGAGCTCCTCAGAACTGAAGACTACCCAGGACAATGTGACTGCTTGGCCTACAGTGACATGAGTCAGCTTTCCAAGTCAGAGAGGGACCAAGATTGCTCCAGATCTAAGATCTTTATGCACAATCTGTGGATCTGGTCCTCCATTGACTCACGCCTTCTGAGTGCTGGGTCTTCACAACAAAACTACTCAGCCCTGAAGACTACCTCAGGTTATGCCTCTGTTACCATATCAGGGAGCACTTTTAAGTTCCAGTGTCTGAGCTAGAGCAGGAACTAAATAGAAACTGGTCTCTTTACTTTTCTCTCTTCTTCTCTGGTCCCCACCATCAGAAAGATCAGATCAGAGCTGCAATGTACCTGCAGGTAAGCACAGACACAGTTTCAGCATCCTTCCTAGCTTAAAGACAGTGTTTCAACAGTCTAAGCCTGTGTCCTAAAAGATATGATATATGTAAGATATGCAGACTTCTCAAATTCAAAAATGAGTAGACCTTCACAAAGGTTATGCAAAGAATACAAAAAGATAGATTAAACAATAAAAGCAAGTTGTATTTCCATTCCTTAGTATTCCTTCTATTTGGAATTAGATCTTCAGTGATATTCACACATCCCCCATAGTTCCCTTTTGGATCATGAAACTTCTTTTTCCATTGAATGTTGGCCTACATGTGGTTCAATGATGTTTCCATTCATCATACCTCCTACCAAGGGAGCCCAGTCCTTTTCCTGCCTTTACCCTAAATCTCTCTACCCACCTCCATGGAGTATAATCTGCTTTAGGGTTGTAACATGTCTCTGACCAGCCAGCAGTAAATACTATGTTCAGTAAGGCCTCTCAGGGTCCAGCATGGTCATAATACCCAACCCTTAGCTTGAAACAGAGTTAATTTATTTACCTAGTCATCATGGGGAAATGAAGCCATATAATATGAAGTCAGTATAACCTCGGTAATGCTGCCTTTGTAGCTTTCCTGCCACAGATTATGCTGAAAATCTTGGAAGACCCAGGTAAGAATTCTGCTTTTCTTTCCTATAAGTATAATCTTCAACAGCATGCCAGCAAATGCTACCTTAATGGGGCTTCTTTTTCTCATATAAAAAGCCATCCTCCGGAGATATTTTCCCCTGCAGATGTTTATCTAGATACTCTTTCTATAGATAGCTTTTCCTTTCTTATGCATCTATTCATTTATGGTATAACATTTTCACATATTTTAAAGTCTTTTTTTTTCCTTCTGTTTTAACATGGTCCATGAGCACATTATTTTGACACAAATAAATGTTTCAGTTCAGAGTGCATATAG
Organism: Tinamus guttatus; assembly: GCF_000705375.1. The sequence continues at coordinate 92,169 of NW_010576786.1, forward strand.
CCTGGGGATGGATCACAGGCACAGAACACGCCAGAGAATTATGCCAGAGAATGGTATTATTCACTGTTTATTTAGTAAGAATTTTTTCTACCTGCTAGAGATTCCTCTCACCTTGCTCACGGTTTTTATTTGAAGAAGGGGATTTAGAAGAGGATACAAATGCTATTTTGCAGGAACATAGGACATACTAAGGGCCTGAGGAGAAGCCTGAACATTCCTCTGATTCCATGATGAGTGGATCTAATCAAGGAATAAAAAGTAGCGACATCTATTCAAAATGATGCAAGGAATGCATATCAAATTAATGTTCAAGGCACCATGGTGCACAGAGTACGCTACCCTAAAAGGATCAAATTGGGCTATTTTCTATTCTCTTGTGGTGAAATAGAAAAACATTGCATCACACTGCCAATAATAGAAATAATAGTCTAGCGTTGACCTTTCTATGTCATGTCTATCATAGGATCACAGGACCTTCTAGCAGGTACAAGGATATAAAAAGAGCACTTTGGATGGAACAGAAAGGAACTTTCCTCTGAGGAGCCCTTTTATTTTATTTCACTTCCAGCTTCCCCACTGCTGTTTGATTTCTTTGTCCAGACTGGAATTTCAAACCAAGGCACAAGTGCTGCTCCAAGCTAGTTATGAGGACACCTTATATAATGCTGATGCATCAAGGGATGGCAACAGTGACAGCAAACACTAATCGGTCTTCTCCACCTCCCACACAAAACCAGCCTGGGTCCAGCTGAACCCTACAGGCTGTAGATTGGGGGGTAAAACCATGAAGTGTAGCATTCCCATGTCTGAAAACAAGGTATGAATACATTTAAATCTCCCCTGGCTTAGCCTGTAAGCATCCAGACTGTATTTACATGGTCACCAGCCCACAGGCTCAAGGAGTCTGATGATGATAACACTTGTTTTCTAGTTAGTATTTAAATATGCACAGTAGAACTATTTTAGTAAACAAATGAAAGTGCATTAATGTTCTGGGTGGCCTCCTCAATTCTAAATTAAAACACTAAAAAAAAAACAATGTTTCAGTCAACTCATGTTTTTACCTATGTGACTTAAAAGAGGGATATCATGTGGCCATTTCATTTATTTTTTTTTTCAAGCATGGATAAGAAAAGTAGTGATTGGAAAGATATCCCAGTTGGGACAGATAACATTTATGTGATACGTGGGCTGATTGGAGATTTAAAAGTGCCGTTTGTTATGCTACAGCCAGTTATGAAACAAATGATCTGGCTCCAACATAAACTGTTAAACTGAAAACATGCCAGAGGGAGACAGCTGTCAGTACATTAAAAAGTCATTTCCTCAGACTACAAAGACTTAAACCAATCATTTTATAAACATATTTCTTTGCCCAACCAGATTTCTGTAACTCTAATGATTGCCTGCTGCACGGAGGAAAAAAAAAATCAGGTTTTGCTCGTACGATCTGTCAGGAATTTTCACTTGGGAAGAACAGATGGTGCTAAAAAACTGAACAAGGATAACAGCATTATCAGGCTTTCAACTACAAAACTCATTCTTTCTGCACACATTTTAAATGGAAACACAGCACAACACAAACCCTTGACCATGCCCAAACCACAGTTTGCATTTAAATGGACTCTCTTGCTCCTAGTGTCAGGGATCACATTCTGGAGTCATTTGCTCCAAATCTGTGACAAAGAGTTCGAACTCTAAATGAGATATATGGCCAAACGAACCAGTGATGTGAACTTGTATGCCACAACTAAAGCAGGGCATGTAGGGATTTACACAGGATAAGGTCCCAGCTTTACACTTTTCAGACAATCCATCCATATTTCATGCTGAGCTCAGTGGCTATTTGGACAGGTTTTTGAGAGGCTAGCAAGAGCCCTCTGGACAAAACTCAGAGCAGTTGGTCTTTGCTCTGAAATCACTTTGCACTTTTACAGCACCACCCAAGTAGTAATTTCTGGATCCCCTGCACTGTGTTAACTAACTCCTCTTCTGAATTATCACCTCTGTAGTACGCAGCCAGACAGAAAAGCTGGAGATCCCAGATTACTCTGTTCTCCTGTGCCTGCCTACTCAGTAGCCCAGGAATTAAAGGTAGCACTCAGGGGCAAAGACCAGAAGTCTCACCACTTTCACTTAATATTAATAATGATAATAATAAAGAAAATGCAACATAGTGCCCAGCCAGTCCATTATCTGAGCTGCTGAGGGTTAGAGAAGTACTGATAGGGAAAAAAAAAAAATGAACTAATCTGAGCTAAGCAATTTATGGACAGGAAATGGAAGGAAACTTTACAGCCCTGTTAAACTTCTATGCTGGCATGGGTAATTTTGACTTCATGAGCTATTGCTCAATAAAACACATTTATTTACTTTGCCCTTCACTTTGTTCAGTGAGCCAAGTCTTGACAGAGCCACTAACTCTGCTGACTTTTATATAGAACTTATCTTACTTGTTACTTTTCTTAAAGTGCCAGTTCCTGGCCTTTTTTTTTTCATAGAGTTCATTTCCTTATTTTCTTCTTGTTCAGTCTTACTGTTCTTACTGCCATCCCATCTTATCCTGCTTCTCCTTCCCTCCTTCTCTCCTTCCCTTCCCTAAAATCTTAGCTTACTGTAGAGAAAAAAGGAAAAATGACCTATATGGATGCTAAAGATCCTGAAGTTGAAAAGCAAGGAAAAGGAACCTTGCAACATATTTATTTTAAAAACATATAATTTTGAGCTGGGCTTTTGTGGACTTTGAAAACATGGAACTGATAATAAGGTCATCCACTAGGATTTAAAAATAGGGTTGTCTCTACAGCATAGTATTGAGAATGGCAGGTGGCAGCAGCGCACAGATACAATCTGTTAAAGCAATAATAATGATTACTGCTCAGCGCTCCAGTCCAGAAGCAGCACCATTAATGAAAATGTGATCTACTGTAACCTAAATATGTCATCACGGGTGATTTCTAAGACAAGACTAATAGCACAGGTTGCATATATCGCTGGCAGGGCCCAGCACTTCAGCTTCCCAGGAGATGCCAAGGCACCGTCAGCACGGAGGGGAAAAGCGCATCCTCGCCGACCGGTGCGGCCGCTCTCTGGAGAACCTGCCTTTTGCTCAGACGGGCCCCACGTGCCCGGCTCTGCCTCTCGCTGTGCCTGGCTGCTCCCCAAGCCGGCCCTGGGGCTGCGCCGGCCTGGAGGCACCGGCAGCACGCGGCGCCGCGGGGCGCGCGGGGCCCCCGGCCGCTGCCAAGGTCTCCTCCGCGCTGCTCGTGTCTGAACTGCAGAGCTCCCCGGGGCGCCTCGCCAGCTCCCAGGCTGCCCCCATCCATCATCGGCGCTCCAGGCTGGCGCTTGCACCCTGGCACTGCGTTAGGGACTACAACTGACCCAGCACCCGTCTGTTTGCAGATGCGCAGCGAGGACAGCGGCAAAACGGGAGCTCGGGGAGCCCCTGGCCTCCCCGGGCACCCGCAGGCAGGCGGGCAGGCCAGCACTCGCACGTCGCGCTAAGGGCTACGCGCAGAGCTGCTCGGCTCCGAGGCAGGCCCCAAACGAGCTGCAGAGCAGGCAGGTACCCTGCAAGCACCGGATTCACCCATGCACACCCTGGGCTTAAACAGGATTTGCTGCGTGCTGTGATGAGCCCCACAGAAAGAAGCTTTTGGAGGCTCACCACTGCTCGCTACAGAGCTACTCGCCTGTATAAAGTTGTTTTCAGCATTCACTGTGTATAAATGAAAGGCAGGGAAGAAACAATTCTTTTCTCGGCCTCTTAAAAATGTTAATGTAATCAATTAAATCAGCGTAAACTATATTAATTTCCAGTAAAGACTCCATCTGCTTTTTATGATGCTGCATAGCCACCAAACATACTGTTTTTTCTGCAAGGAACCCACGTATATCATCAGTAATTGTGCTGGAATCAGTGCGGCTCTTTCTCAGACATACACAAACACACTGGGCTTCTGCTGAATGAAGGTTTCCGACCTCAGGGAGGCAGAGAGCCAAGTCAGACATTGAAGCGACGGTGGTGCCTTCACCTCTGCACCATCTACAGTGATATCCCCCTTAATGAGCGACAGCGCTGCTCCTTGCCACTCGCCAGAACTGGAACAGGAAAGTCAGCGCCTGTCTAAATATTTACAGAGCACTGACAGATAAGAGAGGGGGGCTCGGCAAGCATTCGTGTTTCCATTTTTAAATCACTGTTTGTTCATTATATTGCCCATGGCATTTAGGGTGATAAGATTGGATGTTTAATTCTGTCTCTGCTTTGGTATCACAGGTAGTTCCTTCCAGCTGCCTTTGAAAACATAATCTTTCTCCTTGAATTTATCAATATCGAACTAGGTATTCAAGAGCAAGAGGAGCGCAGCTGGATTAAGCAGGCTCCGTAGGAGGTATACAAAAACTATCGGTCCTGTACAACCACTCCAGGTGTGATATTCCTAAGAGTAAGGCCTCCTTTTGGGTGAATTCAGCTGAGACACCTATTTCTGTGTATACGTTCTCTTTGGATGGTATTTTTAAACATGTGTGTACCATGGGCATCCACACGAACAGCTCCCTTCACCCGTGAGTCAGCCCTTTGTATTTCCCAACTTACCTGTTACTTGAAAATATAATGGCACTGTGGAGAAAAAAATGCAGCGTAATTTACCTTGTCTACTAAATATGCTCTTTTACAAGGGGAACTGCAGAATAAATTATGTCTATCTAGTTGCTCAGGTAGTGTCTGCTTCTGTAGCCTCTACAGGCTTTAATAACCAAAGTACAGTCTGTACTTACAGGAGGAGGAAATCTCCTGAAAAGGATATTTTGAGCACAGAACTACCACTTGAAGCAGGCATCTGTGATGGTGAAACCACTGATCTCTAGTTTTGGACAACCATGCTGCTTTTTTGGCTTTACATCTATTTCCTCTTCCAGCTACTTAGCTGTGTGATGAATTGTAACAGGAGTTGTTCTGGGCAATGTATGTGAGAGTCCTCCAAAGAAAGAGTGCTGCTACATAAACTGTGCTGCTTATTACAGCTTTTAAGTTTGCTTAACAGGCATATTGATGAAATGCTGGTAGCCATCTGTTACCAACATTTGTAAATAAATATAAACCAACTTAAATATTCCCATGCTTGCTGCTCTGTTTCAGGCATGGATCTTTTTTTTTCTCCTTAGGTTCTTCACACTGTTTAGTTGCTCTGAGGTGACTTCACTACACTGTTCTTTGGTATCTCTCAATGCAAATTACTCGTGACCAGAGAGGAAATTTATCCATAATAATAATAATTTATAATAATTCTGATTCTTCAGCAGCAAGCCACCCTGTAAAACTGTCATTTATTTGTGGTAGAGTGGGAAGAGGGGTGAATTTTTATTTTTTACATGAGTTCCTTCTGCAAATCTGACAAAATGGGAAGACCTTTTTCTAGTTACAGAAGGGTATTTATAGTATTGAAGATGCCCTATCCAAAACTCAGCTGTGTTTGGCACTCTCTAGAAATTCTAACAGCTGGAATTTTGCAAGTATGAATCTTCAGTTTTGGCCTTATATGAGGGTTGACTGCATTCTAGAAACCTTACAGAAACTCTGAATGCAACAACTACTCATTTTAATGTATTCCCTCCCATGTATGTTTCTTCTCTCTTCTTCATTTTTTTTTAAACAACTGGTTACAGGGAAAAATAATATTTAGAAATTTGTACTAGAAATCAGCCATGCGGTTCTTCACGCATCTAACACAATAAATGCTACTTGTTGACTGTTGCTATCATTTTGCACCATAGCACCTTAGGGAAATAAAAACTGCTCACTCTCAGATCTGATTTCCTTTTTGACAGCTTGGTCTCGGCCACCAACTGTGCCTCCAAGTGCTCAAAGGGAAGCCACGCTTGGGATAAAGCATTGACAAAAATAAATGACCAAAGAAAGAAGTTCTCGATGGCCAGATTTTCCTATTAAAATGTTAATTTCTGGCAACTGGTAGTTAAATTTTAAAACAGGAGCTTACAACTCCTCAGATACATCTAGGGCTGTGCACATTTCAGAAGCCTTTTTTTTTTTTTTAATGCTCTGCATTGTGTTATTATCTCACTGAGCATGACCTCTAAGTAGATTTATTAAATGTAATGGAGTGGAAACCTATTTTGATTAATTAGAAAAAAAGAAAATATTTCTTACCCACTAAACAGCTAGATCAAATATGAACATAGCTGTATTATTCTGCACAAACCAATGAACTTTTTTTTTGCTTCCAGATCACTGCAGTGCTTATGAAAGCTGCCAGGATGGATTAAATTATTCATGAATTTGTAAGAAGGGCCTTAGGTTCCACACAGCAAGTATTTTGTAGTAGTAAGGACGTGTTGCCAAAGGATCCATCCTTGTTAATAGCATACTCTGCAGTTTTGAAACAGTGGCCTTTCAGACTTGAGCAAATAATCGAATCTTATTTTGGCTTTTTTCCACTAATGGCACAGTGATACATGTAATAAAATAGGACAGAATCCTAAAGCAAGAGACTAAGTGGGGTCTTCTTAATGGGACATGGTTCTTACCATATCTGATATGCTACTGCATAGAGGGAAATGAAAAGTGATATTTGCTTGAGGAGCACAATGATCAATGAAAAATGAGCAGGTCTCTTGCAGTAATTTGTAACAAGTTCTAGGATTGGTATTAATAGAGCACGAATGGAAAGTGCGTATGAATGTGTATGACAACAAAGATACAGACATGGATTAAAAACACATGAATGAAGATAAGGCACAAACTGACCTGAGATAAGATATGAACAAAATCAAAAACAAGACCAAAACCATAAAATACGGAGGTAAGGAGAACAAAGGAACTATGACACTCATGAATTTTACCTATGGCTGTGTAGGGTGAAACAAAATCACGAAACAGTGGATTTCACACATCTTCCATTTCCAAAGTGGATGTCCCTGGTGCACAGAGAAGACTCCGTGCTTGGCGTCCTGGTCTTCTGCGTGCTCATGCAAGTGACCTTGGCCAGACCACCTGGGCACACAAGTCTTGGTGCTGGTGAGCAGGTGGTGTGCATGCAAATGCAAAGAGATAAAATCAACTATTTAGAGATTTTGTTAAAGAGAATCATGATTCCCTTCCAAAAGATCTCGCTTTATTGTACTCAGGACCTATACACTTTAGTTCTTAAAAATTCCTTCAAAAACTGGAGATCTCAGGTATATATTCTTTCAGCTGATACACACTTTTCCTATGTACTCCTAGCAAAGATGTTTGTTGTAATTGCTCTTTAGCAGCTTTAAGGACGACATTGCTGTACTAAGCAAGGGCAATAGCGTGGATTCAGAGAGTCTGATCAACTACAATCTCTACAGATAAAATGTCCTTTCAGGGAGACACCATAAGCTCGAAATATATCCACCATTTAAATTCTTCTTGAGCCTTCAGAATGGGGAGTAAATGGTTTATAGGTCTTCAGCTGCCAGTTTCATCCACTTTAAAGAATTCAGTCAAAAAGAAAATGGCAATAAATGAAGGCATCATATAATGCTTTCCTTTTTCTCAGTAGCAAGAAGGAGACAGATCATGTAATGTATTTTCCTTATAATGATGGATGAAGTTGGACGGAATTATCCAGAAGGGTTTGAAATGGCAGTCTAGTGTAATACTATAGGATCAGTGGGAAGCTCGGAAGATTTAGGAATCTGACTGTAACATGAAACATTTTAATTCTGGGTTATCATTTCAGTTTGAGGTCAATTTCCAGGTTCCCATAAAAAATAACCATCTATTGCATAATTAGAGATGCAAGCTGTGTGAGTCTGCATCCTCTGTCCAACTCACGGCAAGCAATGTGGCAACCTAAGAAAATGTGAAGATGGGAGATGGATTGTCCCCCTGCTGCAAAAGGCAGCATCTTCTGAGCTATATTAGATCATATATTAGTCCCCACACAAAAGGACCAGCAGGGCTGTCACTTGTGTGTGTCTCATAGCAAGGACCAGAAAATGACGTAAATGCCTAAACCAGGACTTTGGTGGGTTCAGAGTGATCAAACTGCGCTGCACAAAACTCAGATGCTGCCTTGTTCTGAAGACACATAATTCCACAGGTGTCCTATCCAAAGTTGTACTCTGCTATATAAAAAGAATCACTCAGCCTGTGCAAAACTGAGCAGCTCAGCACTAGCCTGCCTGAGTATTTCTCTGTCTGAGGGGATGGATCCAATAAGCACTTACCGTTTAACCTGCAGCATCAGCCACTTCACAAAATGCAGTGGCAGCTACTGCTCTCTTAGGAGTGCCAGGCGATGAGGAAGATGCATGTGAGATGCTTTTTCAGCTATATTTATACTCCTAAATCAAAGTACTGACATAGTCTTAGAAATACCAGTCTCCTCTGTCCCTCCCAGCAACTCCTTTGCGAGGCTCAGAAGCCAGGCTGGCTCACATGCTTGCTTTCGGTCCCAGAAACATTCAATTCCTAGCCGTGCTGTGGCAGTTTGTACCAGTGGAGTGGGAAGGGGCACCGAGAGTCCTGACAATATCTGTGAAGAAGTTTGTTCTTCATTTCTGAGGCTCTGGGGCACTATTGCAATCATAAACGTCAAATAAAGGAAAAAAAAAATCACTTAAATTATAGTAAGGAGATAATCCCGCTACTCACTGGGCTGCATACATGACTACCTGCTGCCTTGTGTATGTCTGATTCGAAGGGCTGCTGTGCTTTGTGCCAGGCTCAGCTTGACGAACATTTTAAATAAGGAGAAGTGGCAAGTACAGTGTTCCCTTACCTCATCTATGCAAATCCACATATTCTAAAAACATCTTTTCATTTATTTACTGAATGAAAATGACATTTTTGATTTGTGGTTTAGATTCTGTAATTCATATGATCAGACTGGAAGAGACACGCTTCAACTTCAAACTCCCCCTCCAGCTCTGAAAAGCCAACTTCAGGGATAAACATCCCCAGTGCCCACTTTGTGGCTATGCCTATGCCAAACCTGGCCTGGCATCTATGTTCCTGAGAGGGGGGAATATACAACTCTCAGAAGAAAAATCAATCACCTTTAAAAGGATTTTAGTGTCCAGAAGTCTCTTCACAGACAAACCTGCAAAATCTGAACCAAGTGGAGATAAGGATTTGAGAGAGACCCTGATGATTTACTAGCATCTAGCAATCAGGCTACTAGATTGCACTAAATAGTATTTCATCAAGAGAGAGAGCTCCACATGAAAAAAGGAGCATGGCAATGAAAATTGTAATTTATGGTCTCGTGTACACTTCTGGCTCCACTGAGAAGCAAGTGTTCTGCATGAGGCACAGTGTTACACTGATAGCTGGGCCAATGATCAGACAGGGCTACCTCGGGGAAGAGAACTGCAGATAGTAATACAGCATCCTGTTTGGAGGCTTCAGAGGCAAAAATCCAGCAGTGATCACTTCCAAGGCCAGTAACTCAGTTCTTACTGCCTTCGTAACGACTCCAGGGTTATTCAGTCAATGGAAATGGAGTCTGATATTGTGCATCAGGAAGATAAATCAACACTAAATGAGTCTCACTCATACATCCATTGCCTCCTTTAATGGAGACCTGTAAAGATATAGTATTCGCTTTTAAGGTATGTTGCCATCCTAGTCAAGAACGTGAAGGCACTGGAAAGGGAAAAGGGAGCAAAGCGTTTTTTTTTTTCCCAAAATATTGTGTCGCTTTCCTGAGAAAAACAAAAATGTTTAAATGTAATATCCCATTGTTCCTTTGGAATTAGTAAGTCGTTCATGTTATAAAAGCCTCTTGTTTTACTCATCATTTTGGCTAACAATGAAAACACAACAAAATGCTATCAAGGGCTTTGGATTTGGCACTAGAGCAGTGCGTGAAGTGCCAGGTGCCAGGATGTTGGTAGTCTGCCTTATTAATTTTCATACCCATATTCCAGACAAACCTAATATATTCTAATTAATTGGAAAGCAAAACAAAACCAAACAAAACAAGAAGAGCAAACCTAAACTACACCAAGCAAAAACAAGCAAATTTAATCTTATTTCGTGTGAGCTTCCTTCCTCCGCTCTTGCTCCCTCACCAGCTCCAGGCAGTTCTCTTCTGTGTCTCAAATCATGCTGAAAATAATCTAGTGAGTAAACTCTTGGCTAGAGACCCCAAATGTTGTACGGTCAATGGACATATCCCCTGAAGATTTGCCTTACATCGGAAAATGGAATATAAAGGATTTTTACTGCTATAGCAGTTAAAAATACAATACATTATTAAACTGGGGGGTTATAATTCATGGCTTAGAAACCAAAATACTGAGCTCTGGTTTCTTTAAAATCCATCTTGTTAAAGCTGGTTGTAAGACAATAAACAAAGGCTAATGAACAGAAGACTCACTGTGTCGTGTCTAAAATTAGGCTGCATGACATTTGCATTGTCATGGGCGTGCGGAATATGCGCAGGCTATTATGTTATTGTTTAAGCATCATATGTATCTTCATCAGTTTGTTAATTACAGCTAGTTCAGTATATTGCTAGATCAATGGGTAAGTGACAGCATCATTTCTTACGAGAAAGAAAGACGGAGTGTGTATCAAGGCAGGTAATTAGTACAAATCACAACTCCTGCAAACAGAAAGTCATCTGAAGTTCCTGGAAGCAGCAGCACAGATAGGAAGGACAACACCACCTGCCCTTCTGTCAGAGGTGCTGGATCTGCAGACTGACTCCGCTGTTTATTTTATCTGCACTTCACTGGCCAAATGAGCCTCTTTTGCAAAGCCCTGTTTTTTAAGTGAGAGGCAGCATAAGCCTTTATGTCAGCGCAGGGTAAAAGACGGCAACATAGAGCTGGGAATAAGGGGAGAGATGAGAGAAGATGGGATTTAGGTTATCTGAAACCACCACGGAAACACACCTGAAATTGCTTAAAGTAAGCAGGCCCATTTTTATGGAAAGGAACTAAAGAATGATCACGTGAGTGATGATACAGGCAGGCTTGAGGAAAGGGCATCCTCCAGCTGCAACAGGAACGAGGAAGGCACCGGCTGAACCTCAGCTCCCATTGCCGTGATCCAAGATACCACCAGAAACAAAAGGGTGAGGATCTCAAATTTTGTCTTTATTACACCAAAATACATATATTTCTTGAGCCACTCGCTAGTTCCAGCACTGCCATTAACTAAGCACGTGTAAAATGCATGGTTTGGTCTATATGTAGAGATATTTCCGTATGCTTGGAAGTGGCAAATCATAATACAGGTCCCGTGCGACTCCTTCAGAAATTCAATTTCGAGCTGCCATTACCATAATAGAGTGGAAGTGGCTCAGATAAAGAGAAATGAAAGTTGGGTGCGGGATTACACAATGATTTAGGACATCTGTAAACATTTGAAGTGCGTGTACATTCATGATGGAGAATTTATGAAGTACAGGAAGATAAAATCAAGAATAACAAAGTGCAGATTGGGAAGGAGGGAATTTAAGAAAGCCTGCTGAACAATGGGATGTTTTAGAGCAGGGCATAGCCTCATGACGAACCAGCAGAGCTGCACTGCTTTGAAAACTTTAACTACTGAGGACAAAACAATGTACAGAAAAGCGTTGTTCCACAATGTCTGAGCTAGCAAATCCATATACATCTGTTCCTAGATTTAATAAAAGACGATTCCAAAAGAGAACAGGATGGATGCTGAATAAATATTAAATATGACGAGGATAAGCACCAACAATAGCAGTTCTCCCTTTCTATGTGGCTCTAGCACTGTAATTGCCTCATCCATTCAGTTTAGTTTCATGCATGTCGCCTTGTTCCCATGCCACTTTCATCTTGCAATTATAATCTGCACTATAAAATGAGAAAGTAACATATCTGCAATTTTCCTCAAGTACAATTGGTTAGAGCATTCCTTGAAATGCCAGAAAATTGGCTTTCCTTTCAGATTATCCACATTTCTATACAAAAGCATTTCCAGCCCTGGATTCTGCTGCCACAGCTGTTTTGTAGCCAGAAGAATAGATTTTTTCTTTTTGGGTGTCGATAATAAAAAGTAATAAAAGCATGACACATCCCAGAGTGATTGAAGCTGCTCTTAATGATGAGGCAGCGAAGGGAGTACAATCTTTCTCCCTTGTTCCGTCAGTCACGCCGCGAGGCCATTTAAAGTTTGCCCGGTAAAAGTCACCTCGCCTGATTATTTCCATCCTTAATACTGATAAGGTGAAGTGCCTTGACACCAAGAGTGTCAAGAGATGTAAGTCACTGGAAGCTTTTTTTTTTTTTTTAATAAACGTACTCGTAGTTCAGCTGAAAGAGCTTTTTCTGCATGTCTATTTTGGACTACACTTGCACCTTTTATTCGCAGCCTATCAGCATTAAAGACAACCAACCTCCACCCCAAACAAGCCCAGTGGTTTCGTGTGGGGAAAAAGCCTCTTGGCTGCACAGGAATGAAAAAAAAAACAAAAACAAAAAAACAAACAAACAAAAAAACCCATAATTTCTTAAGTCGTGCTCTCATCTCCGCTTCCCCCCCCCCCA
>NW_010576786.1:105708-134896 GCF_000705375.1 Tinamus guttatus
GCGCCGATGGCCTGGGAAACTTGCCCGGCGCCGGGCAACTTTGAGCAGGAAGGTGGGGGGAGGAAAAAGAAGAAGGGGGAACAAAAAAAAAAAAAAAGAAAAAAGAAAAAGAGGTTATTTCCTATAAGGTTAGAGCCGCTGGAAAAACACAGCCGAGTTCCTCTTAAAATGTAACTGCAGCATCACTCCTTTGGAGGAAGCGAGACCTGGACGGCAGGAAAAGCACTTAACGTCTGTTCCTTTTGTGTAATGCGAGGGTCGGCGAGGCTGCTCTGTGCCGGAGGACTCTCCATCGGGAGGGTTAATGCCTCTTAAAGTATTCGGAGGCTTTTCAGGAAGGTCTTAAGTGCAAATTGTGCCTGCTGTAAGGCTGTAATCCAGTCAATTGAAAACGAGCTTGAGTGTTTGGGGAGATGGCTTGCTGTTTTTTTTTTTTTTTTGTCCTTGTCTGTGGTAAATGCAAATGCAGCTGTGCCACTGCTGGACATGGTTTGTCTGGAATTTAGGTTTATTTGCTGTCTGGTGGCTCTGATACCTGTTTCTGAAACTTGTGTATGCTTTCTTCCATTTTGGCTGTGGCTAACGTTGTTTCGTTGAATCTTATTAATCGTGTTCCCCAATCTTGTATTTTATCTGCTACTGCTTTAGAAATACTTAATGTAATTAGGGCTTTGTATGGCTATCTTATTTCCTGTTTGGTTCCCCTCATAGAAATCATTATAAAACCAAGAGAGAACTGAGATTAATTTTTTTGTCTTCTTCCAATTCCACAGATGCAGTTTATGTTGCTTTTTAGTCGTCAGGGGAAACTGAGACTTCAGAAGTGGTATGTCCCATTATCTGACAAAGAAAAGAAGAAAATCACAAGGGAACTTGTTCAAACAGTATTAGCCCGCAAACCGAAAATGTGCAGCTTCCTGGAATGGAGAGACCTGAAGATTGTCTACAAAAGGTTGTTCTGTCTCACTAACCTCATAATTGCCATACATGACAAACAATGTAATAAGTAGCAGGAAAATAGTGAAGGTTCATTTCACCTCCTTCCTTGCTCTTCCAGCCCATTGGTTATGGAGAAGTGTGGGTTTTGAGGGTTTTCCTTGAATCTAATTTGATAACCAAGTAGGAATCATTCATGTGTTGAAAATCACTCATGCATTTAGCAATGTGTTGAAGAAAAGGAATGAGGTTTCCTTCTCCTTTAATAGGAAGTGGTTCTTACAAGTTCCCTGTTTAGATGCCCAGAGTAAGTAAGTGCATACAAATATGAAGCATGCATGTATGACCTAACAGCTAATAAAGAAAAACTAAATTTTATAAACGTTTACCTAGGGCGATTACTTTATAAATCAGCTACAAATGCAGCTTGCTTTAAAGGCTTATAGAAACAAGAATATTACTTTGTTATTTCAGAGAATGCAAAGAGAAGTAGCTCCTAATTTTAGAAATCATCCCTAACTTTCTTTTGGTGGAATTACTGTATAATGTTCTTTGGTAATAGTTTAATTTCTCACTTGTTTGCTAACTTTTCTAAGGCTGGTTTGTGACCTTTAGAAAGTAAAGTGTGAAAATACTTTTCTGCATAAATAACTGTAATTCTGGTCCTGATTTGCTAGGTTGCATCTCTTCCATCTTAAGCTGATAGGCAACTTTGAGTTAATCCCTTTCCCTAGTTACGTATAAAACTTAAAAGATTTGTGCGTTCTTATTTCTGTGTGACATGGTAAATGACTCCTGTGCTGTACAATATTGCTGCCTTCTCTCTGAAGGGAAGAGGAATTGGATTTTAAGAGTTAGTAACCTGTTTTCAAGGATTCAACCTTTAGATCCTGATCTGATATATACAACACTGCGTGTAATGTCGTGTGAATAAATGTTGCCTGTATATCTGGGAGTAGTTCTCCTACTCTTGCAAAGATAATGATGTCTCCATAGGGAAGGAGGAGGAACAATGTATAAGGTCATGCTTAAACAGAACATACAAAGTTTTATTCTTCTGCATGTTGATTTCCTCACAAAAACACTTATGTGCATACACTTAGACAAGCCTGCTTAAATGTTTTATGTGTCCCTCATGTAGTGATGTACACAAGTGCTCTTGCAGCTGGACTTTTATGGGGTCAGATGAGGAGAAAATAGGCATGGGTAGGCCAGTGTGTTTCCCTCTTGCCCAGCACTGCAGAGCAGTAGCTGCTGTGGGGGGAGGTGGGTCCACAGAGTTGTCCTCTCTCCTTCTCTGTTCACTACTGTTACCTATTTGTGGCTATGCCCTTTTTATGCCCAGCAAACTGGTGGGGGTTGAAGTATGGGTATTCAAGATGCTCAAAGCTGTGGTGTCTGTGTCCATGGCGCACGCTGTGGGGCCTCTCGTCAAGGAATAGCAAAGCTTTGTGTAGACCATTTGGGGCTGGATGTAGACTACAGTGCATCTGTTGGAGTACTGATGCGCACAGCTTGCTGCAGTAGCGTATTCTGCTGTTTAAGAACCGGTCTGGCACAGCTAGCCTGTAAAACCATTGCTTACGATAAGATTGTATCAAAGTTGCTCTGTTTAGCTTTTGTAGGCAAGTTTCATTAAGCTAAAACTTCACCAGAGGGATTGAGTGTAGGAGTTGATAGTAAACTGAAAATCCTGTGATCTGAAAGAATAGCTTCTTGCTGCTTTACAGGAAAGATTTTTCTAGTCATTTTGCTTGGTGTTTGCATTTCCTTAAATTAAAGTTGATGAATAACAACTAGCATAATCCCTTTTAAAAGGGTGATTCATAAGCTAGAGAAGATAACCTCAAAATGACCATCTTAATGATCAGAGTACAGTAGCTTTTACTGTTTTGGTTTATTTTTCTGATTTTTTTAAAATTATCCACAAAAATATGTGCATATTGCTTAAATTGCTGAAATTGATGTGCAGTATTGTTTTAGAATGTCTTAACCGTCAAAAGTTTCAGGTACTAGAGAGGATTGTCCAACTCAAACTGTTCGGCCATATTAAAGGTATGCTAGACTCTTTTTCTTTCCTTTTTTTTTTTTCTCCAGCAAAACAAACTGAAATGCAAAATTGATAAGCCAGTAGCTTCATCTGCCTTTCTTTTTGAGTACTTTCTCTTTAATTTCTTGTTTCGTATATGCAACACTTAGACAATTGCAATTATGGCTGCAGAGTTGGATTAATCATAGAATTATGACTATGCTTAAGGTTGGAAGGGACCTCTAGAGATCATCTAGTCCAACCCCCCTGCATACACAGGGTCACCTAGAGCGCGTGGCACAGGACTGTGTCCAAGTGGGTTTTGAAGATCTCCAGAGAAGGAGACTCCACAACCTCTCTGGGCAGCCTGTTCCAGGGCTCTGTCACCCTCACTGTTAAGAATTTTTTCCCTAAGTTCCTATGGAACTTTTGCCCTCAGCCTCTCCTCATAGGGCAGATGTTCCAGGCCCCTGATCATCCTTGTAGCCCTGCGCTGGACTCTCTCCAGCAGCTCCACATCCCTCTTGTTCTGTGGAGCCCAAAACTGGACACAATACTCCAGCTGCGGTCTCACCAGGGCTGAGTAGAGGGGCAGGATCCCCTCACTCGACCTGCTGGAGACACTCTTCTTAATGCACCCCAGGATCCCATTGGCCTTCTTGGCCATGAGGGCACACTGCTGCCTCATGGTCAACTTGTCATCCACCATGATGCCCAGGTCCCTCTCTGCAGAGCTGCTCTCCAGAAAGTCGGTCCCCACTCTGTACTGGTGTCTGGTTATTCCTCCCCAAGTGCAGGACCTGGCACTTGTCTTCATTGAATTTCATAAGATTTTTCACTGCCCAGTTATCCAGTCTGTCCAGGTCCCTTGTCATAGTCATTGTTGGTCCTAGTCATTGTTGTCTTTGTAGTTATTTCTTTACAGCTACAAAAAAAATGGTGAAAAGGCAGCCCTGCATTTGACATGGATCATAACTTAGGATGGAGGTTTGGAAGAGAGTTGTTCAGGCTAGTCAACACCTGAAGATTGAAAAAGGGTTGTGAACTCGTTACTTCAGGAGACAAGTAAATCTTTGAAGTGACTTGCTGAAAAAACAATCAAATTTGTCAAGCCAGCAACTATTGCACTTTATTACAATAAAAAGGACGTCATCTGCTAATGGTGGACTGGAAGCTGAACAAGTGCAAGCACGTTCACATACTCCTACCTTCTAGTAATACTGGGAATATTGGATCATACAAGGTCAACGTTGCTGCAGCTTTCCTCTTGTGCTGGAAGAATTTGTCTTTAAATGTAAAAATTTCCAATATTTTAATGAAGAGTAAGATAGGAAGCATGGCAGTCTGAAAGGCTGGGGGCAGTGGAAGGAGAGAAACAAGAATATGACTTTTTTAAAAAGAAATAATAGGTGCTCTCAGCTATTCATTGCTTTAGCTTCTGCTCATGTTAGTTATTTTCATTATGTGATCTATTGCAGTCAAAATTAGAAATTACAGAATAACTGCTTTTTATCGAAGCATACTTTGTTAGCATTTGTTAAACTTTATTAAACGTGGGACTTAGTTGTTGACTGGTAACTTAAAGGAGGAGGATTATTTTTATACTGTAATACATAACTGCATATGTAGTATTTTAAATTTGTCACAACTTGTGCTGCTCTTAGTGATGTAGCAATTCTCAGTTAATTTGAAGTAACCTTAATTGTAGGCTCCTTTAAAAACTTGAAGTGAAGTTTTAAAACAATATTTTCTACCATACCTCTATGACTCTACTTCCATCTCCCAAAAATAAACGTCCTTTCTGCAAATAGTGCATGTCCTTAGCTGACAGTGTTTTGATTCCATGACACACTAATGTTATCTATTTAATGAAATGTGTCCAGCAATTGGCATGATCAGTGTCTGTCCTTATGTATGCCTTAACTGCCAGCTGCATCTAATGAAAATGATATAACATGGAAGAAACTCTAAAGCTAGCTGCATGCTATGATTATACTAAACTAGGTGCTTAGATACGGTTATTTTAACTTTATGCTAAGTATATCTTTGTAGAATATTCTAGGCTCTTGTGTGACTCGGACAAAGAAAGAAGCTTCCTCTTACAGAAGGAATTACACAGCTTCTGTTAATTTCTAAAACTAGCAGTTTCCCTTTTTAGGTTTGCAGTCGGATATGGTGAAAGAAATGCCCATGTTGGGTGTAATTATTATTGTTGATGATGTCTGTATCCTTAAATGAAGCCTAACTCATCTGCCTGTCCTGGAGTCTCAAAACTTTGTGCTTTAGCAGAGAAACATAGTTAAGTTCTCTGAAAGAGGAGGGGAAAAAAAAAAAGTCTTGCCAAGCACAGCTCCATGGCTATAGCTGTCACAGGGTAATTGTTGGCAAATTATCACCAAACTCCAGATTCCTGCGCTCTTTAAAATACCTGCCTGCCTCTTAAAGGCAGCATTGTTGTCATTTTCAGTGCAGCCAAACACTGTAGGCTTGAAATTTCTGCAATTGGAATTTGTGTGGAAAGCTACTAAGATGCTGGCAGCCAGATGGCTTGCAGCTTCACTTGGTGTTGCTTCCAGGTGTGTCCTATCCTGGTAGGAGAATACTACTGGATCAGTGGGACTTGACACCCACAGTGTTCTGCCCACAAGTGACCTGCTCCGTGTGTTTCCCCTATAGTAGAATGACTCAATCTGGTTCTGAGCTGAGTAACAGGAGTGTTTTGGTGGTAAAAACATTGCCTGCCAAATGCCCACTATTGAATAAGTGTGCGGTTGTAGGAAGGCTTGTGTGTTTGTTTCCTTCTAACATGAGAACTCTAAAATGGGCTACCAAAGGTAGGAATTTGTGTAAGTCTGTCCTGTGCTACTTTTCAGTTTTTCTACTTGAGAACTTGAAAAATGCTTTCTGTATATAATAATAGATACCCAGGCCTTCCTTCTGCGTTAAGATACCCACCAAGTAGCTTTGTTTCTTCGTAGTCTTTTCTCTGAAGCTGCAGCTGGCAGAGCTTGAAAGTGTGCTTTACTCAATAGCTGCTAAATAAAGTATTTCAAAAAGTATGTTATGCTTTATTTTAAATGAGGACACTGAGAGCAGACTAGTTTTCTGCAAAATGTTCAAGGTTGAATAATGTTTCTCTCCTTTTTTCTTTTTTCTTACTTAAAAAGTTTCGTGTGTCAGTTAAACTTTTAAAGTAAGAGGGGAACACAAAAGGACTATCCTGTGTGGAAAAATATTAAACATGAGTCAGTTCTGGTTTGGTGAGGTCTACGCTATGAGATTCAATTTGTGTCTAAGTACTAAAAGGAGACAGTATGACTGTACTTGGTTGTAATCAGTGCTGCTCATCAGAATATGGTAAAAGTTTTGTTCAAACGGATTTAGTCTGAGTTAAGCATTAAATAATATATTAAAACTAACATGAGGTTTTCTCATTAGATTTGAAAGCCTGATTTTTCTGTAGAGTATCACTTCCCAGTCTTTAAAAAAAAAAAAAAAACCTCTTCGTCTAAGAAAGCACTGTACAAAATGCATCTCGCAAGTTACTACAATGATAGTAAATATACTTGAAATATTAAAATTGGGGACAAATCAACAGTGTAAACTCAACCTGGGCTCACATGGGACTTCCAAAGTAATAACATTTAAATCGCCTTGTTCTTTTATTTCTTCATCATTGTGATATGTTAAGAGCTTCTCTGGAGAGAGATGTCTCACTGACCATCTTAAGTCAGGTTTTGTGGCAGAATGGAAATAAATTGTAGATAGTCACTTTTTTGTAATAGTTTAAACTTTTGGATAAAAGTGGTTCTGATCATTTGTAATGATGAAGCCCTATCAATTTGATGCAACTAGAGCAGAGTGAAAATGGCACTTGCAGATCGTAAATGGCAGTTTAGGAAGAGGGAGACCAATTTTAACAGAAACCGGATAGATACATATCATACATAGGAGCAATAGTCCAATTATATTCTTGGGCTGAAGAGCTTGGGTAAATTTGGTTGGAAATTGGCAGAGTAGATATTGTTAACTGAAGGAATAAATTGTTTTTTGTTTGTTTGTTTAAAGTAGCCCTGAGATAGTTAGCTGACGATGTCTTTGGTCATGCTGATGCTAGGGAGATAAGATGTTTTTAATAGGAAATAAAACAAGACAGCAAGGTAGTGTTTTCTTCTCCCCCCTTCTCCCCCCCGCCCCCCAACCCCAAGAGCTATCACAAAAATATTTAGCATGTGCTCTTTAGGGAAAAATTAGTTTAAAGAAGAAGTTTAATTTGAGGTGATGCTACTAACCTCTTGGAGTAAGCAGGGGAACTCGAACAAATTCTGAAGAGGGTGAAAATGGCATGAAAGGAAGTTCTATGTCCATGTGAGGAAGAACTTCTTTCCTGTGAGGGTGACAGAGCACTGGAACAGGCTGCCCAGAGAGGTTGTGGAGTCTCCTTCTCTGGAGATCTTCCAAACCCGCCTGGATACCACCCTGTGCCACGTGCTCTGGGTGTCCCTGCTGGAGCAGGGGGGTTGGACTAGGTGATCTCTAGAGGTCCCTTCCAACCTTAACCATTATATGATTTAATTGGCCAAAATCTTACCCTTATTAAAATGTTTACTTATAGTAAGAAACGTATGTGTAGGTCATATATATGGTAGTATTGATACTTCTATAATTTCATATTTTTCTGTTTTACAAAATAAAATTGTCTTGCATGTCTTCTTCCAGCCAGAATGCTCTGAGAACAACTTTTGGTACTTAATATGTTTTGGCTGATAAAATTCCTTTGTTACACTAGAGTTGATGCAGGGATCTTTTTTGTTAAAAGTGGAGTTCAAAATCATATCTGAAGTAAAGAATTCATTGCATTCAGGGTGGAAGTGGATTGCTCTAGGTTGAATAAGGTTTCTCGCTCCTTTTTTTCTTACTTAAAATGGATGGCCATTTTCAGTCTCTGTTAATGTGTATGTAGTTTGTGTTTGTTACAAATTTAAGGATGTGATCTGTTTATTAGGAGACCAGTGCCTGTTTTTTTAGAGATAATAGAAATGATATCTTGCTTCAAAAATTCAGATGAAAAATACATTTCCTTTTCCAACCACATCTGAGGCTAGTTTAATCCCTCATTTAAAGAATGGTAAAGACTGAAATCTTGATTGAATCAAGGAAGCACGTTGCTTTCTGTGTACATGTATGTCTGCCGGTATCTTAGCCTGTTCTCCTTGTAGTACTTGAAAGGCTCCTTGTAAAGGATAACAGTATGGTCGTAGACTCCAGCGTGAAGGACTGCTGAAAACTGAACTTTGCTCAAATACGTTCACTTTGCCAATGTTCTTATGCTAATGTAAAGATTATTTTGTTGTTACAGATATGCAAGCCTTTATTTCTGCTGTGCTATTGAAGACCAGGACAATGAGCTAATAACTCTGGAAATAATTCATCGCTACGTAGAACTTCTTGACAAGTATTTTGGCAGTGTGAGTTAATGCTTCTGTTTTGGTTATTTTTTTTTCAGATGCATAGTGTGTGCTATACTATAAAGTGCTGTGGAATAAAACAACAATCAACTAGCTTTTGAAAGCATGTATCTAGCAAACTTCATGTCGTTTGGTCAAACTAAATTATAGTTAACTATGTAACTGTTAGAAAAGGAATTGATGAGTTTGTGAGAGGATGACTGTTAATGTGCTGGTAATTGCCTTTACTCACTTCATCTCTTAGTTCACACTGGCCTTACTTGCTTTTGGATAAAATCTTAGGATTTCCTGAGTTTTCTGTCCAGTCTCACAGCTTTCCCTCTCTTTGGCACTGCTCATTTGTGTATATACTCCCGTGCCCTCCCAGCACTACTTATATCTGCTTCTAAATTGGACAGTTGCTTGTGAGCTAATACCAGGGATATGCTAAGAGAAGACAGACATCTGCTTTCCTAGATACCATCTTCAAATGGAATCGTAGTAGTATTAGCACTTTTAGGGGGATTCCTGGCTCATCCTTTTGCAACCTTTGACTAGGACATGCACAGAATGAATAAAACATCAAGCATATGATACTGTGAATTGCTTTAAGATTGTAGGGAGTTAGATAAAATCATTTTAGATAAAGAAGGCAGAAGAGAACCTTTACAAGGATGTTCTCATGCTATATAAACAGCCACCTAAGACTGAAAGCTATGAATTAAACTTTTTTTTAAGCTATGAAAACACTTTTCAAAGAAAGAGGCTGCTATAGTTGTGTTTAACTGGAGCAAAAATACACTTTTCATTTAGTTTGGCCTCAAGTGAATGATTTGCGGTGCCTCACCATCTCAAAAAGATAGAGCCCAAGGCTGACATCTTGGTTTGGTGAAGCTGAGGACGAGTTAAGTTTTGTAAGAGGACAAGTCAGTAGGTGGTATCGCCCTGCTTGCAGTAACATTCAGTGCTCTTTTCAGGTATGTGAACTTGATATCATCTTCAATTTTGAAAAAGCCTATTTCATTCTGGATGAATTCCTTTTGGGAGGGGAAGTTCAGGAGACTTCCAAGAAAAATGTTCTCAAAGCCATTGAGCAGGCAGATCTTTTACAGGAGGTAAGCAAATTGTACTTCTCTGGTCAATGCACCAGCATGCTATAGTGTGAATAGAGAGAGCCCCTGCTTCTCTAAGTTGTAGAAAGTCATTTTTAGCATGTGCAGCATGTAGTCTCTGGTTAATTCTAATTGTGCAGTACTGTTACATTCTTTGGTCTTCTCGTCTTGTGTGTTGTGCGTATGTGAACTACCGTGGTCTCTGTTTTGCTAGAAGTGCAAATGGCTGTTTAATGCTTTATCCGTAGGTAGTTATAATTCATTCTGCTTTAAATCAATTTTGCTCATATCTGCTTTCTGTTTCTTTTTATTTACTTAATCACCATTAGTTTTTTCTCATACCTGATGCATGTTCACTTCTTTACTGTTTCATTGCTGAAATCCAGAAGCTAGGCTCTCTTCTTTGAGACTCATTCAGGTATAGTTCTTATTCTGTCCTTCTGCTATAGGTAGCTTATTTGACTACATTTCTGTCTTTAAGCTGACAAGCAATAATAATGAAGTATAAAATCATTCAGTCTTTGAATGCTTTTGTTGTTCATTACTAGCTTTGGGGGAATAATATAGATTGTATCTTTTTCTCTTCCTCCTCTTCCCGCCTCCCCCGTTTTTAAAATGCTTGCTGAGGAGGGGTTCAATGTTACAAGAAAAAAAGAAAATTTAATAATATTTCCATTTCGTTCCTGCATCCTCATAGTGTTTTTGTTTTTATATGCCCTTACTGTCTGTAATCATCAAGTTAATAAGAAGTCTTCTGAAAGAGTAAATGAAGGTCACAAAATTCTAGTATAACATAAAAGTGGGAAATAAGAGGGAATAATCAGTTCTGCATGCAAAACTGAAACATAAAGTTTAACAGGAATGTTGAACCTTAATAGTTTTAAAATGCGACAAGGTTCACTGACAGGTTTCTATATGAATAAACTATTGATTTTTTCCCCTCCTGAACCTTCAGTTTGCTTTATCCTGTGAAATAATTGCTTATGTGTGTTCTGTGTTCCAGCTGGTATTACTTTCTGCTGAATGTGGTGGTATTTTAGGGTGGGGAAATGCCTAATGTTTTTTTACTCTTCAGGGTGTATTTTGTAATCCCTTTGGTTTTCCAGAAACAGGAAAATCTATAAAATGTTCTTTTTTGTCAACAGCTAGCTAGGTCCATAAAAAGGGTCAGCCATTACACATAGATTTGATATCCTGTTCCAGGAAGCAGATGCACACCCTTACTTACTGCTTCTGTTTCGAAGCAAGTTTTCTCACTCCCTTCTTTACTCTTAGAAAAGATTAGCTTAACTGCAAGTCTTTTTACATTTCCAAACTAACAAAAAAAGTTATTGCTCTTAATCTTTTGCTGTTCTTTTTGTGAAAACGGCTACCATAAATTGGCTGCCTGTACTGATCTTTCCTGCAAATGCACATATATGTGTATGTGTGTAAATATTTATGTACATATATCTATATGTGTGTATATATATACCTATACATCTATACAAATAGAATTACAGTATTTTGTCTTATTCTTGAATTTTACTTTGACCATTTTCTTTGGGCTCTTCTAAAGAAAAATTAACTGTATGGCTAGGAAGTAATACTCATATTTCATCCCAAATCATCATTCTCTATTTACTGTTATTTATATTTTGAAGATAAAAATGTGTGTACAAAAGGAAGTTTCTGTCTTTCAATTGCAGACTTTTCCCATGGCCCTGGTAGCTTTACTCTGATGTATTTGACTTCTGAGATGATAGAGCCTTGCTTTTCTCATCCTAATGAGATTTTATGTATGTTTTATCAGGGTTTATTAATTTTTTTTTTCTGATTAAACTTTTGTATGACACTGTCATTACTCCACTGTAGTCTTAAGTTTGTTTTCTAATAAGCTAGTTGATTTTTTAAAATTCTTAATAGAGGGATATTGACTGACAGTCAAATATAAAACTACTCCATACATTTGCTTATTTGTTTATTTAGAAGCTTAATTTGAATATAAACTGAGTGTGGTTTAAACCGAGTGTGTGGTTTTTTTGTTGTTGTTTTGTTTTTTAAATAATAATAATAACTGTTGCTATGTGCATACTGAGTGTCTGGTGAAGAGGATTGTTAAAATAGGTTTGTCATGACCAGGAACCTTTTTTTATGCTTTTGGTTAATTTCTGCTTCCCAGAATGCATTGAAGAAGCCTGCTGGAACAAAATGTGTTTTGTTTGGAGGGAAAAAAAATGCTGGTGTGTTTGCTTTTGACTATGTTTGACTGTGTCATGTTCTAATTATCTTCAAGGAGAGGTCTTTTTGACCTTCACCTTGCCTCATTTCAAAATTGCTAGTCAGTCTTGAATATACTACCTTACTACTAACTAGCTAGTGATAGATACATTAATGTACAAAGCCACTTTAAAGATGAAAAGCTGTACAGACTATTTACACAAAAAAAATCAATAGAAATACATTAATTTGCTATCTGGGTAGATTTTAAAAGAAAATAATGCAGATCCAGTGAACTGGTTCTAAATAGTCTTGCCCACTTGTGGCAGTGTTCCAGGACGTGCTTCTGTTTCTGAGCTCTGCTTCAGTGTGTCATTAAGCTCCTGGTGCTGTGTAGTCCACTCATTAATACTAACTGGTAGGGTCTGTGTGACTGAAATATAGTGGTATTCTGCACCTTTTTTCACTCTTTTGCTTTCTACCAGCTCTTCAGTAGCTCAGTTCACTTGTTCACTCCTTTTTTCCTTATTTAATACCTTTTGATAACTTATTGAGTAACCAGTACTCAATACTGACAGTATTATATGAATGGTAGTAAAACTAGTTATTCCAATGCTGCTTCCATGATTCATTGTAAATTTATTGCTGGAAATCTCAAGTGTGCTGTGCAGTGTCTTGCTTTATAATTTTATACCCATTATACCGTGGAAATTTTAAATACTAGTAATTGCAAAGACATGCATTTCTGAGAAGGTGACACATACATTGGTTGTGAGAACACCTTGGTTTTTACACTGAGAGAAGAATGTAAGTTGGCTGATGCAGCATGTCATTGTAAAACATACACACGTGCAGTTGCTGAAACATAATTATGTGCCAAACTGCGTGATGTTTTCTTAATGCTCGAAACTGTAGCAAAGCAGTATGTTTCATGGAAAAGAGTGGTTGTTTGTTTTTCCCACTTAAATAAAGGTTTAATTTTCTGTTGTTGTTCGATGGTTCAAGAGTGGCTATACGTAATTTAGTATGCTCTTCATGGTCATTCTCTGTGCTAAAATAGTAAAATTAAATATAGATATTAAGAATTCTCATTAGTATAATTGGCAGTTATGTGCAATTTCTGAAAAGCCAAGCTAAGCAGAATTGCAGTTCCTTGATCTTGATTTGAAATAGGAGCAAGTTCCTAAACACTGGCTCTTCTAGTGAAAGCTGGTTGCTTATGTTCTAGGTAATTTTTGTAAAAGGATTTCATAAATGACACCTGTTTTGTCCACCATTATTCTTCTGCACAGTATGTATGTATTCTTTTAATAGTGAATTGCAGAACATCTAAAGTCCTGTTTTTTCTAAGATAAATCCCAATAATGAGGCTGGTGGACCTATCACTTTTGCTTATTTGCATCAATATTTTAGTAGTGATCAAAATGAGCAAGCGGTATGAATGTGTTTTCTTATGATCTTGCAGTTTAGCTTCAATTGGTACCTACTCATCCTTCTGTATGAAGGATAGTAGATAGGCCATCCATCAATCTTATTTTCTTAGCTATTTCCGGCCCCCAAAGCCTCCACCACATCTTATATCCAGAAAGGTGCTTAAATCCTTAATGCCAGCTGACGTGGGTTAATTGCCTACGGATGCCATGTAGATTTAAGTTAGAACAAGTGGACAAGAAATGAAGAGTCAGTGAATTGCCCTGGAAAATTTACTTTTGGAGATGCAATGTACTAATTAAAAAGTGTAAATACTCGTAATAGTAAAATGGCATTATATTGTCATTGGGGTATGAGGAAATAAATAAATTTTAGCATTGGCATTTATGAAAAAAAAATCTGATATTTAAACCTACAGTGGGTTGGAGCATATAATGGTTTTTTGGTCATACTTAATGTAATTAATTCAATGTTTTGCTTAATGTTAACTCTTAAATACAGACTTCTGAAATGGACTGCCTTCCTAAAATGTCGCTGCCAGCTTGTTTCATGGCTACACTGGTATTTCTTTCGATGCAAAAGAAAAACAGAGTAATGCAGTCTTTACCAAGTGAACTTCTGAGTGTCCTGATACAACTTCTAATTCAGTCACTGTTTCAAGTACTAGCCTTGAAACTTCAGGTCTTAAGGCATGTATGTTCTTGATTTTATGGGCAGATAATGGCCCTTTTGTTTTAGGATGTTGTGTGGAGTGTGCAATTAGTTAATTATTTAAGCATTAGGAAATACTTGAGATCTATGATGTTTAGGAAATGCAGTGAGTTGTGATAGTATTTTGCTAGCCGGCATCCTTTGTAAAAGCAATTCAGATTTCATTCCCAGAAAAAAGTGTTGGCTGTGTGGCAGGGAAGAGATAGTAATGCAGTTAAATTGCCATTTTTTTCATTTAAATATAAAAGAGGATATCTTGCCCAGATACTACATTAAGCTTTTTGACTTTGATCACAAAAGAGAAAGTGGGTTTATCTTTGGTGTTCATTTGAGACATTAAGAACCTATCACCTACAGTAAGACTGTTCTTGGTTGTCTGAGATAACATGTCTCATGATTAAGTACACTTTGTAGCAGCTAATATTGTGACAAATACCATAGACAAGCCTATAAATAGACAGAATTAAGTCCAATTTGGTGTGAGCATTCAACAGATTTGCTTTTGCTTTATAGTATTGTATATTCTTTTGCTTGTGCTGTTTATTTTATTTTTTATTTTTAAGTAGTAGATGTGCAAATGGATCTGTATGTGAGAGGAGGTAGGTTTGCTTTCTAATCTGTGGAGTAATATGTTGCATTGATTGTTCTTAAAGACTAGCATAGTTTGTCACAAGATGTAATGTCCAAGATGAAGTATTTTGGGGCTAAGCAAACAGGTCAGTTGCTTGTGTGTTCATATTCATGCATCAGTTCAGCAAGTAGGTTTTTTTTTTTTTAATGAAGAAACAATGTATGCCTAATGATAGGAAAAATTCATGCCCTGCCATGCTCCACTACAGTGGTGCTATATGAGATTGCACATATAATAGGTTTTACTTTGAGAGAATTCATTTGCACTTTGTCTTAGGAAAATTCCATTAAATCATTTGTTAATATACTATGGATTATTTTTGTCCTGATAACTATTTGTCCTGTTTTTTAAAGGAGGTGTTCACAACATACAAAGCAAGGAGGTACTAAAACTATTGTTTGGTTCTGCGGAACTGCATAAATGTGGTATTTTCTAACACTTAGGAGTTTGAAACCTTGACACACAATAATCTATTCTTCATGTATGATTCATGTTAATTATTTCCATCTGTAGTCTTCTATTCAAGAAAAGGGTGATTTAAAATCCTTATAGAAATGTTTCTAATTTCAAATATAGATTTAATGTTAATTGCAGTCTTGCTTGTCTAAAACCTTAGTCCTGAAACCTTGAGTTTATAAATGCAGTGATAAAACCTGTCCATGTGTTCTTGAAGGTGTCACCATAGTTCCCTAATACCTAATAAAGATTCAACTGGACTTTAGAAAGAATGAGAAATAAAAATGTGTCTCTTGAGGAATACTTTAGGAATATCACTTCTCTTGGGAAAAAGCCTCTGAAGACAACTGATTGTCATTTTAATAGTGGTGGATCTGCAACTGTAAATACCAAAGGCACCTTCATTTTGTTATAGATATTTTTCAGCAGTCCTCTTTGTACTGTGGAATAGGCTTTTCTGTAAGTACTTACCAAATCACACACTTACTTAGAAAAGCAAGAGTTAGGCTAGAGAATGAGTAGCTTGAGTCTCTGCTTTTTTTTTCTAAAAAGAAAAGAGAGGGAGAAAGTTTAACTTATTTTAGTTTTAAATATTGTCTTCAGAGAGTGGTGTTGAGTGTCCATAAAGTCATCATGAAATACTCCATCTCTCCCATTCTCAAACTACTTTGTTTCTGATCACTGAAGTATTTAGAGGTTTTTATTTGGAGTTGCTGACTCTCTTTCTTCGAGTGCACTTCAGTGTCTTAATATTCTTTGTGAAGTTCATTGCTTTTCTGGACGTGTCATGACACGTAAGACTTGTGTGTCGTAGCTTTGCAGTGTGTGATTTTTAAATGCTTTAGAAATCCAGCTGTCTTTCCAGAAATACATTGTCAGATCTTAATCCATTCTTCACTTTAGGGACTGAAAATAGAGTGCTGTCTGCTTTTCACCTGAGCCACTTTTGTGCAGACCTTAAATTTCATTTTAGTAAATCTGTCTTTATAATATTTGCTTCTTTCTTGACTGTTTTGTTTAATTAAAATGTGTGCATGTAGGACGCAGGTTAACTTATTCCACTAAGAAAATGAGCACCTGATTAGGTTTTCATAAGGGTCAAAAGATGTGAGGAAGGAATCCTTCTTGCAAGTTGTAAACATGCATTCAGCAAGTTTCAGTTATGAGAAAGACAGAATAATACAAGCTAGCTATCCTGTGCACCCTCTGATGTGAATTCAAATACTGATGAGCAGTATGCACTTGCCTTGTGCATCTGCTAAGGATCTGTGAAGTCCCCCGGTTTTGGTGAGCAAACATGGCAAATTCATTGAACAATTAAAAATATATGTTACAGAATGAACAGAGTGAAGATACATCTTACCTTACGAATTAGGTGTTCTTTTTGAGCATACTAATCCACATCTTAATAAAATATATTCCTTGAAAATATTTAAAATATATTCCTAGAATTTGGCAGGATGTAGGAAAGAGCAGTGTTGTATGTTTGAACCCTGCGTTAGTGAGGAGAATCTTCTGTTTTGCTCAGTTATCCCTGAGAACGGTGTGAGATGATCTGTCATCTTGTGCTGCTGCTAACCTTTCTCAAAACTCAAATTACCTGCAAGGATAGTTTTGAAGCGCTGCAGAACAGTAGATGAAAAGAATATGAACGCCCCCAGGAGGCCTCCCATTGCGTTGTGCGCCGTTTTTAGGTTGTGATTTCTTTGTGGTCTTATCTGTGTGTTATACAAATGTCAGCACATTCCTGATGTGTGTTTGGGGGCTTTTGTTTTATTATTTTATTTCTTTTAAAGAGGCAGCTGTGGTTTTTGTTGCCAAGTGAGCCAGGAAAAATAATAGCTGTGGTGCTGGATATTGGAATAGATTAAAAGTGTATATATTTTAAGTTTTATTTATATTCTTATTAAATTTTCTTTTTTTAAAAAAGAATAAAAATGTGAAAAGGACTGTTGTGCAAAATTATTTTGAGAAATTTAAATACATTTCACTGAATTAAAGTGATTTTTTGGCATCAAGCATTAGTATTTGAATATAGCTCAGCAAGTAAATATGATAATTGTTAGACAAGTAGATATCATTACATAGCTCTTGATTTAAAATGTTTAAGCCTCGTCAGAGATGGTAGATAAATCAATTGAATGCAACTCTTTTTATTTTCCCTTAGAAAACAAATCTTACTCTATGTTAATAATACTGTGTGAAGCTTACTCACTGGATTAAATATATGTAAATTTTGTGCCATCCTATTCTGTTATGTTTTCAGTCTCTTGTGTGACAATAATGAACAACTGATCTTACATTCTAAAAAAAAAATCTTTGAATTAATCTCTCTTCAAGCACAGGTGAAGGGTTGTAAATAACTGATTTATGTTCTTATGAATTAATATGTTCTTATTAAAAAAAAACAGAAGTTGTTCTTTACTGTTGCATTTGTTTGCTTTCTTAAGAATGGATTTCTAGTATAAACGATAAAATTGTTTTAACTTAAGAGTAACAATAGTTGAAGTGCATTTGAGTAAAACTAACTTTACTTTTGTATGTAGTTTAGAATGTTTTTTAGCTTTTATTTTAATTGAAATAATTATATATTTTTAAATTAGTTGGTATTACATTTTCACTGCTGCTTGATTTTGTGTTTGTAGAGCCAGAATGAAGACTGGGGAGGTTTGTCTGAGGATATCTTATGATTAAGAGCAATATGGCATTAGCCCTTTTGACCCCCATCTAAATGATTGGTAACTACCAAGTTTACCATTTTGGTGGCATGGATTAAATGGGTGCTATGCAAAACCTGTTGCACGCATAATTAAGTCCTTGCAAGGGTAAACGACAACGGGTGATGGGCTTAACCTTCTGCAACACTTGCATGATGGTCTTTGAAGAGTGCTTGGAGTTTCCCTTTTATTTTTCCTTTCGTACTAACCGCATCAACCTGAAGTATGTGACTTCTACTAGCTTTCTTTTGGTGTTGATAATTAAGTGGGATAACGCAAGTTAGAGAAATGGATACCAAGACTAATTACTAAACAGATGTTTGGCTTTGTTGACTTACAATCAGACCATGTAAATATATATTTACTGGCAAATGAGCTGTAACATCTGCTGTGCAAAGCAGAGAGCCCTACAAAGAGTGGGTGCTGCTGAAATTGACTCCGTATCTGGTGCTGGATGCTGCATGACAGAACAAAGCTTACCTGCATATATAGTGCATTGCAACATATTTCTGTCCAGATCATAAGTGGATTACGTTGTGGCAGTCCTACTAAAGCAGGTAAGATTCCTTTAAAATAAGGCAAGCTTAGAATACATACAAATATGATTTGCTCAGAAAATAGAATTAGTACACTGCTTATTTGATAGTCAAGTCCAAGTAGTTCCCTAAAGCTGGCTTTTGTAATGTAGAACTGCAGTAGATGATCTAATTTCTTATGCATCTTCAACTTTATAAATATCAGGATTTAGTTCCCAGACCAAAGAATTCTTTTATAAGAAACAAATATATTTGTTAGATGTTCAAAATAAAATTCACTGTTCGCCCTCTTCTCCACCCCCCCCCGCCCTTCTCCCTCCCCGTTTAACCATTTAAGAGCTGTGTGTGTGATATGGGCACTGATTTGTTGGGAGTGAAGAACAGCTAGTACATTATGCTTATACATTAGAACTGTAGGTTTAGAACAGCTGAGAATTCATAATTTAAAACAATTTCTTACATGAATCTGGACATATTCTAAAGCAACTAAAAAAACTTTTTATTTCCATATTTTAAACACATTCTTTTTTTTTTTTTCCCTCTTCATGATAATAAGTTTATCTGTGAAGAATGTGATTCTTGTCATGCTAGTATTAATACTGTGACTGTGAAAGTTTGATGATGATGATTAAAACTTTAAGGGATTTATTGAGTGGGGCCTATGCTAAATACAGAGTATTTGCTCAGTTTGATTTTTTTTTTTTTTGTTAGACCAGTTGTGCAATATGCAAGCTTAAGCATAGGGAGGCATAGAGAATTTTGGGTGACTACAATTTGTTTGCTCTGTGTCCACAGTTAATTCTACGTATGGGCACAGTTGTAGCTGAGGTTATGTGCCTTGTGCCCATTACTTTACACCAGACTGGCATTATCAGATGGCACATGGGATGCTTCCTACTGTAATTTTCCCTGTAAAGAATGAAGGAGTAGTCACGATGTAGGGAGCTTAATTACTGCTTGTCGTGGTGCCACAGAATTTGGGAAAAATAGGAATGGCATCTGCTGGAGGGAGTGGAGAGGGGCAATTAGTTGCACAGAGAGAGCTGGCTAAAAGGAACTGCTGCTTGTGTGGAGGAATGGAGATGTGCCCTGAAGAAAGATCAGCTGAGGTGAAGAGAGCAAGTCTGTAGGCAAGGGGAGGGGTTGGACACAAAAAGCTTCTCTGCTTGGATTATCCTGATATTTAACCAATAGGCTATATACTGCTTCGTGTTACTTTAATCTCTCTTGCTCTGGCAAGTATAAACAAGCACTGGATGACTAGAACTTAGATTTTTTTTTGAGGGCTATTTCAGAGAGATTTACTTTAATGTAGACTTCCCCTCTTACCGCCTTATTTAGCTAGCTCTGTGGCAGCAAGGGTAATCAGGCACATATTCAGAAATAGTCTATTCCATAAAGAGTTTGATTAAATTTAAAGGGAAGCCTTATGTAATGTTGAAAAGTCTAGGCACAAAACTAGGCAGGGCGGAGTCTGTTTATTGTGCACCTGATTGCTACTTCTGCTTCCCTGGTGGAGTAGAATTAGTAAGTGTTAAAAGTCAGGGCTTTGAGTCAGGGGGCAGTTCCCTCAGCACCTACATCCGTGCTGAGTGTGACCCCCGTAAGGAGGCTAGTTCAGGGGGCTCCTCTTGCTCCATGTGCACTGGGGCCTAGTTCCTTGGCTGGAAACTAAGGACATGCAGGGGAGTGTGGGGAAGATGGTAAGGTAGTGGTGGTGATGGAAATTGAAAAGCAGAGTAAAAGACTGCTCATTTTTGCCCCTGTCAAAGTGCAAAGTAGCCTGCACTTTGTTTTGCTAAAGCTGGTAGTGTAACTTGAGTAGTTGCAGTTATTTTTAACCTTTGACAGTATATCTAAGGCTGTGGTGGGTTTCTTTGTTTGTTTGTTTCATCGCCTATTCCCCACAGTATCTTGTCTTCACTTGTATGTGCTGCTCATCCCCAAGCAAGTCACTCTGGGAAGTTCCTGCTTCGGTCCTGGCTGTGTGGTAGGGAGCCTCTGCAGCCCTGCTGGCTTAGGGAGATTTCAGCTGTCCATTCCCTCCTCCTTCCACTTGTGTTAGAGAAGCCATTTGCATGGCCAGGCCTGAACTAGGTTGCGGATCCCATTAGAATGATCCAATTTAAATTGCCTCTTTCTAAAAGCGTATTGTCAGCAGCTTTTGTTTTCCTCATTCGCAATCTAGCCATGCAAACATTTGTTTGAAAAAACTATAAGAAGACACCATGCTGCAGGATAGGGAAGGAATAGGAGCGCCTGTTTGTCACCAGCATGCAAGCTGAGTGATACTGGATGTGACACGACTGTTACAGCAGTATATTCTAGTCCTCTCTTCAAAAATACAGCCCTGCGGTTAAAGCAATAGTTCCTTAAGCAAAAAGAATAAGTAATGCAAAGCTCTAACTGCACTGGAAAAATTGGAAGAAAAAAATTAATGAATCCTTATGTGCATACCGTGGTAACCTGCCAAACATACAGACACTGTGGAGTTATTTGGTAGGAAAGAACTCAGAGATATCTTTGGCTCTGGCTTCGCAATACAAAGTATCGCTGCCACACAAGTATCTTGTGTTCTTGTGATGGGAAAGTGGAGCCTCTGGTGGATGTTTAGAACCATCCTTGCCCTTAGAGATTGGATTGTGTTAATTCTTTGGAGCTCTTTTGTAGCAACTAACTGAATTTCAGAGTGATTATCACCTCTGATCCAGCAGATGAGAATAACAAGGAGGAAACTGGCAGCACCCACTCTTACCTGGGTAGAGTACATAAAGTTTCCACTGGTATTTTTACTCTTCCTGAGAGGGAAGGAAGTCAAAGGCCACCACAAATTGTCATCTATTTCCTCTGGTCTGTTGAGGTGATGTTTTAAAGCCTTTGTGTGTGTATGTGCCAGAATACGTTTCAGGATATCACTTGAATGATGGCTGTTGCTGTTTCAGATTTTAGTTGACTTAAGTATTGACTAATTTGCTTCAATCTTGAAAATATTTTGCTCTCTGTGTATAGAAGGTTGCAGACAAATTTCTTCCTGGAAGTGGTATCAGTGTAGTATTGCTCTCAGTTTCAGCATCCTAGCTAATAGTTGAATTTGAAGACATTCTAGATCTCTTGGACGTTTCTGAGTTCTCTGAGAAACGCATTGCTCTCCCTTGATAAGTAAAGTAGAATTTTTCAAATAACCATAGTTGGGGGTTCTGAATACTTAGTTAACCAAAGACTGGGAAACAGACACTCTACTCTTTTGAAATCCTTGAAACCTTAAGTGAACTATAGCAATTTCCTAAAGCAGCCTCTCATTAGAAGTATTTTCTAATAAAGATTCAGAAGTAAAGTATAAATGTAATTACTTCTGAACCATTGCTAAAGTAGTACTTGTTAATCACTTTCTACTGTGAAAACTTTGTGTTTTACAACAAAAACCTTCATCCTTCCCCTCCTCTTTCTCCAGAAGCTGTTTTGTAAAATTGTTCCCATACTACCGTGCACCTTGTGGTCTTGCTGTTTGTCTGTTGTTCTAGTTTGGCATTTGTTTAGATAACAGAGAGTGGAGGGAAATCCAAGGATTTATCAAAAAGTGGCCATTATATTTTTACCTGTATTACCCATATGGTAATATGTAGTTTCGTTTGTAGGATTTATGCTGGTTTCAATGGAAAAGAAGTTGAGACAAATACTTAAGCAAACTTTCCATGAAAAAGAGGCTATCCCAGCATTCATGAAATCTATTTTGCTACTAGTTGAAGTGTTCAGACAGTAAAACGTCAGCAGTATGAAACACTAACTTTGGTCTGTTTGCTGTAGGCATGTGTTGTTTCTCGTCTCTCTCTTGAACACAGAATGAACTATTTTCTTGTCCACTACAGACATGAAATAATTTAAGTTGCATCAAGAAAATTCAATGTAGATGTTCAGAAATCTTTCCAGCAGTAAAGACAATGAAGCATTTAAGTTGATTTTCGGGGGCATTAAAATGTTTGTGACTAGATGTCTTTAACAGATTCAATATCTCAGGAATGTTATATGTATATTTAGTCACGTTTGGGGGTATTGAGCTAAGTCCCTTCTCATTTTAGTTTGACTGATTTTTAATTAGGTTGAACCATGGGAAAGTTGGGAGAACTGTATGCTTGAGGAAAAAATCAGTTGGATTGAGCTACCTAAATATTTTTTGACTCACACCTAGTCTCCACTATTTTTTCTTTAATTTACAAATCTCTAATGACTTAGTCTGGAAGTTTCAGAATATTATTAGCTTTTTGAAATGATTTGCAAACACAGATTCAGTTTGAAAAAAGCCAGGCTCCAGTAACTCAAATATTGTGAAACTGGAAAGCTCAGCTTTTGCCCTTTTTGATAGTGTCGTGCTATCACTGTTCTGACAGGGCTTGGATCCTGGTTTTGTGTATTAAGGGTCTGGTAAATGATACTCATCTTTTTTTTTTTAGTGGTGATTTATTTTTCAGAAGTAGTATTTCATGACATAATCTACCAATATATTATCACTGTAGGGGCACCATTGTCCCTTGTAGCTGCTCAATCCACTCACCCTGTAGTTCCTCAGATGCAAATAGCTCGGCCACTGTCTTAAAGAAGAGCTTCAGATGTTGTCTGATGTCTGTAGAGTCCTCCGAAAGGAAGGTAATGGAAATGCTGATTGCAGAAGCTACTATCCGTCCTCTTCGATTGGGTGTGTTTTCTTGGTCTTCAGACTGCAGGCTAGCTGCTCTGGAAACAGTATAGCAGGGAACACAATAGGAAATTTGGCAATTTATAGTTGGAGCATGTTGGGAAATGTAGTTCTCTGAAAATAATTAACAACTACCAAAACTTTATCCCCTTTTCTGCTGCTAGTGAGGTTGCCCATAGTGCTGATTCCCTGCACATGTGAGGTTCTGCCGTGGCCTCAGTAGGCTGTCGAGCTCCGACTGAGGCTGCAAAGTTTCTGTCTTGCAATATTGTTTTGTTGCCACTTCATATGTCACTGTTGCTCTTCTGTTTAGTCTTAGTTTATCACTAGGCTTGTTGTGTGTGGTGCCCACATGCGCCTTAGGTTCAAACCTGCTAGGAGTGAAGCAACCACTTTCTTCCTGATGTTAGCCGGCAATCTGTCTTGCATCAGCAGTGGGTAGTAATGCGTTTGTGTCGAGATGAGGCACAAACCTCCTAGCACTGTGTCAATTGTGTACTTTATCACATACTAAAAGTTGTACATGAAAGACGTTGAATCCTAGAAATTATAACCAATTTGAAATGTGAACTAATGAGGAAAATGTGACATTTTAGATTGTAAAAATGTGCCTTTTTCCATTGTGTTCCTAAATCAGTATTGTGGAGGCAGTATCACTAAAGCAGAAGTTTTCCGTGATTATCTCTTTAGGAATGTTTTGCCTCAGCAATTGCAGAGTTGCTCTTTCCTGTTTTCTCAAAACTCCCACTGCTTGGGACTGTTACTGTATGCTGTCAGCCCACAGTTTCCTTCACCAGTTGAGAATATGCCTCACATCTCCTGTATCTTGATGTTTAGTGCAGGCTAATACTTGATTTAAATAGCAAGAGAGCTTTTAGGAACTGTAGCTCGTATTTGTGTTTCCCTGTCACGCACTGAAGTCTTAACTGCTATGGTTTTTGGTAGGCTTATTGGGAGAGTAAAACCATTCCCCCCCACTTCCCCCTCCCCAAAAAAGTGTAGAGTAGTCAAAAATAGAATACTATATTTCTGTATCAAATGTCCTTTTTTATGTTAGAGCTGTAATAGTGAGATAACCTTTCTTGTTTTTTATTTTCTTGCATATCTGTCCACATTTGTGTAAGAGTATATACATTTCTTTTGTAGCCACGTCATGAATACTTTAATGTCCCAGTGTACTAAATGACTTCATTCATCCTGCATGCAGAATTGCAGAGGAGATAGACCTGTGGCTTACTCATGGCAGAACATTATCCTCAGCTCGGTGAATCCAATCATCTCGAATCCAGTAGAATATCACAACCACTCTGTGCTGTTGTACCCTCCCTCTTCCTCCTCTGTTTTACACTGTTGTCTTTTCACATGTCTCATCTCAACAAAACTTGTTCTTGTTAGCATGTGGTTTAACTTTTTTTTTTTATTGTGTGTAAGTTTGATATCTTCTGTTTAAAAGGTCTGTAGAATTTCCTAAGCTAAACACCCAGGTATTGCAGCACTTACAGGTTAACTAATGTTACAATGTATTTAACTTTTGAGTAAGTTATGCTGGTATTTAAACATGCAATTAAAAGCTGTAGACTAAATTAATATTCACACATAACTAGTGATCTGAAGGAATAGCGCTATGTGGAGGGCGCGTACACGCACAGGGGTTAAATGAAGTTGCACATAGTTCTGCACAGGCCCCGCATCTTAGGCATAAAGATGCAGGTGCCAGTAGCCTTTTCTGACACTGACACGATAGCACGAGTTTCCTTGCCAAGAGGAGGTGGGCTGAATTGGTTAGGACAAAGAAAATGATAGAGATCTGCGAGTTGCAGTGTTTGTATTTAAATGTTGAAAACACTGCTCTGAGTAGTTGAGCAACTGCTACTACTGAAAGAGAGGACAAGTTCATTGCTTTGCCAATGGTGAGGGTTGGACATTTTTTATACAGTCCATTGGCAGTAAACTTGAAATACTAGACTCCTTTAATTGGCGTTTCCATTTTTAAATACAAAATAGCATGTATATTGAAGAGAACTGCCACGCAGAGAATGGTTTAATTGAAAGGTACTTGTCATGGGTGTAGGTAGAGTGAGAGGACCTGTAGCGCATCTTCTCTTTGCCTAGAAGTGAGTATTTTGTTACCTAAATCTGACTGACCTTTTGAAAACTGTGTTATTATCAAGGAGCTGGTTATTGACACTAACTGCAAAACAGCTAGTTCCACTTTATATATGTGGTAATGCACTACCTTTCAAATGTTAAGCTGACATGAAAATGGGAGGTTTAGGTAGAGGTGGGATATTTGGATGAGACCTGCAGCATTCTGAAATCTTGTAGAAAACAAGATCGTAGGAGTGGTTTTCCATTTCCAAGGTTGCCTCATTGTTTGTAAGACATTAACGATGTTTGTGAATGTCTGGGTAATGCTGCTTGAGCCTGCACTATTTCATGCCTGTTGGCTTAAAATGCTGTGCATTGAGCTGTAATGAGATGCTGTTTTTCTTGTTATCTGTACACAGCTGCTTGCTTCTAAATGACTAGGTAATGAATTAGCTTTCCTGGCATGTTGGAAATAAAGTATTGCATGCACTTTTGTCTCCTGTGAATGGCTTTTTTCCTCATCTGTGTTCTGATATGTTTCCCATTTGCGTTGTTTGCCTTGGGTGATTCTGAGCTGCAGGTAGTGTATAATATTGCAAACTGCATTCTGTAATAATTGGATAAAATGTTTGGCACTTCCTAAAACAAATAACGTGAGCAAAACATATAATTCATTCTGCTTGTTTCTAAAAGTCATAATTGATTAAATTATTCTAGCGAAACCTTTTAGTTTTTAGATGTTCCTTTTGAGAATGTACTGTGGAAATGCACGCAAGAAGGCATGTCTGCTCAAGATTACTGCTGTAGCACTAGAAAATTTAAATCTTGCTACTGAATTTTAGTTTTATTGCTGAGGTCTGCCTATAGAAAAGTAGCCAGTGTCCTTGAAGTACATTGGTTGACAATGAATTTAAAGCAATGTCCTTGATTTATTTGATGAATCATGAGCTTGATTTGAATTGTTTATTCTGGTTGCAACTTTGAATAAGCTGTGGAGATAGTAATAATACTAAGCTGCTCTGAAGACAGTAGTAGTATTTCTTTATATATTCATATGAATATTATATTCACTGAATAGCTTTTTTTCAGATAAATTAGCAAATATCTGATTTCACTGAGTAACTGTAAATGTCTATTACTATCTAATCAATTTAAAACTTAAGTTCTATTTATTGCAAATATTTTCAAGACCCTAAACATTTTACAGAAGTCATTCCATTTGTCTTAAAACTGAGTTCTGTTATGATAGTGGGCTAAGGAGCGTAGG
Organism: Tinamus guttatus; assembly: GCF_000705375.1. Next base: position 131,959 of record NW_010576786.1, read on the forward strand.
ATTTGCTACAGTTCATGCTTACAGTTGGATACAGAAGAACATCCGAGAATATTACAGATTATATTAAAAACTCTAGTCCCTCTCCAAGCAGTGCTACCTGCTGGATGGTATGTTGAAATATACGTTAATGCCTGTCGTGCTGTTTTATGGTATTAAGGTCACTGCAGTTCTAAGGATATTTAAATACTGCATCAGTGAGAAGAAGCCACATTCTGAATACATCTGGTTTCTTGGTTCCAGTTGTCAGTTGCCATTTCTTGGAATTTCTTACTTGCTGATGGATTTTGGAAGCCAAATGTTAATCTCAAGATGCTCAGCACTGGCCTTTTCCAAACACATACTTTAAAATGAAGTTACCTTTAAAATATGTACATTTTTAACACTGAAACATCAATACATGAATTGAATGAAGATTGTAAGCTCAATCATGCTACGTAAGTGAAGGTTATTAGAAACAGTCCAATGTTCTGATCTTAGTTACAAGATTTAAGGTTTTTAAATATGTGGTTTACTGACAAGGTAGCTTCTTTTTTTTTTTTTTTTTTTTGAGAGAGAGAGAGATACTTAGTTGAAAAAAAATGCCGCTTTAATTGTTTTCTGGCTTTTTCCTGCTTCATGACATGTCTTGTCTTAGGATGCTAAAGTAAGTTTATTCATATTCTGGATGCTAAGCTGGCTTATGTTTCCATAAGGACACAGTATCCCTTTTATTTGTTATGAGATTGCTGCTAATTAATGGAAATGGGCAGCTTAATCTTTCCTATCAGACTATTTTTTTCAGACGGTCTAGGAATAATAAATGCAAGACTGATAGTAACCCTTTAGGGGGAGTTTTGTATAAAACTGCTTGTTCTGAATGTTAAAAAAAAAAAAAAAAAAAAAAGGGGGGGGGGGAGAGAATTTTAAGGTTAGAATTAACCTCAGGCTTTATGCTGGCACTGAATAGTGCGTTCCTGATTCTCACAGTTCTTCCACTTGTGTAAACATCAGTTTGTTGACACCAGGTATGGAAAGGTGCCTTCATCAGGTTTTATGAATTAAACCCCTGTACAAAGTCTGGGGTTTATAAAGAGTTTAAGGGATACTGTATCTAAGTTGCATCAGTCATGCCATTATTCCACTTAACTCCTTGCTAGAAGATTTTTGCGACCAATGAAACAAATAATCACAAAAAGCATTAACTGTCTCCCTTGCTAGATGCCTCCCTTTCCCTCCCCAATTCAGGCTGCTGTTACTAGGTTGTGATTTGTTCCCTGCTGATACCTCTGAATTGCTTTCTTTTTATTATGCTTAAAGGCAATAAAATCTACCAGCTATTCCTGTGAACCGTGACAATCTAATTAACAGCTCTTTGAAAAGCGCAGCTAATACCATGTTTGCAAACTGCAGTGCTTTTATATTTTCATATTTTGACTTCTCATTTTTAATTAAGCATCTTCCATACTAACTCTCATGCGCGATGCTGTTCGGTGGGAGCACAGGATCCATTTACCGCTGTCTCGCATTTTCCCTCCACAGGAAGCAGAGACCCCACGTAGTGTTCTTGAAGAGATTGGATTGACATAGATCTTCTCGTCAGTTGATGACATCTCAGTGTTTCATACTGTAAATGTTCACTGCCTTCATTGTAATGTTTAGCTAATGGTGTAAGATGCTGTTTGTCAGTATTACTGTTCTGCTAAGCTGCTTCATTCGGGCCTACAACAAAAATACTCCTTTGAAAAGGGAACAAATTCAAGTCCAAAAATCAAAAATGAAAGGGAATTAGAAGCAAATTAAATTAGCATCTCTTTTCGCTGCATTTATAGGATAATTGCATTTGACTTCTATAAGCGTACTGTTTTTTATAAGCAAACAACTTCAGGAACTAAATGTATCATGACATAGCATATCTGAATGAAAAGAGACTACATGGATAACTTTAAATTTTAAAAATGTTACGGTGTAGAACTTGTGTTTATGCAACCAAAGACTTCAGTTCATCTACATTTTAAGTCAACAGCTGTGATAGTTCTGCTTTATTTCCATTGTTGCATAAAAGTTGGAAATAACTGTTTACTACTGAATTTGTCATTATACCAAAGAATCCTATTAGGATCTGCTTGTCAAACTGGTTAAAAACTGTTGAGATGACATCGCTTTTAGTAAGGAAACTGCAAACTGATCATTCACAAGAAATTAAAGTGTTTTTCAGTGTTTTTCAGTGTAATCGGCCTGAGTAAAATTGTGCAAGTTACTATATGATAAAGGGGAGACATCCACTAAAAACCACTACCCTTCCACATAAGGAAATATTTAAAATCTGGTATTTGCTTACTCTGACCATAAATGGGAAAAGGGAACCAGCCCTTCTAGCTGAACAGAGGTGTGCATAATAAAATTGGGATCATTTTGATCATGGAAAAGAGGGAGTTTACAAAAGGGACTACTCATGTTTTTTTTCAAATTCTAGAAACTAATTTGTATTTATGGCCGTTGTATAAGTTATGTTCCAGTGGGTGTATGAGCACCTTTAAAGAAAAGGCCAACTGGTCAGCTTCATTTTGACTGCTGTTCCTGGTTTACAGCATCCCTCATGAAACTCCCCCTTGGTGTACAGTGCAAGTAACTCCTCTATAGTCAGAATGTCTAAAGATGAGGTTTGTCTGCTAGCCTCTTCAGCTGCACCTCGGCTGGCGTTGCACTAGGTAATATGCCTCCCTGCTCTCGGAGATTTCCCCCTGGAACTCAGTGTTTTGGCCTGCTCCCTGTCCTAGGTTAGGTAGCGTCAGAGCCGCGGTCCTGTTTTCTCCAAGCTCAGCACTGGCCGTGTTGCTGGAGGTGCTCGTGCCCGGCGCGGTTACGGAGCTGGGCTGCGAGGCTCACGGAGGTTAAAATGAACCAGGAAGGGAAGAGGTTGATGTTACCCCCTTTGCGGCCGGTCCCCCTGGCCCTCCCT
>NW_010576788.1:0-21857 GCF_000705375.1 Tinamus guttatus
TCCACTAGCATCAACAGTAGGAAACGTGTCTGGTTGGGTTGTCTTCTCAGATGAGTTGGCTCATTTTTTTCTGCAGTTCTTTGGGTAGCTGCAGGCTGGAGCAGCTGCGTCAGTGCCATGAGGAGGACAATTCCAGCAGAATTCCGCGGGAGCTAGTCACTTATCTCCTTCAGCAATCCTAGGACAAGCTCCTCTTTCTTCCTGTGATGTGCAAGAGCTAGTGGCGCTGAATGCCTGTCCCTTGATGTGATATCATTTGAGACTTGCCCCATGCATTACTGAGAACACAAGTGGAAACAACAAGATGTGATTTATGTTTTCTAATGCGTTTTTCCATCAGTCTAGTGTATCCTTGTGATATTTGACGGCGATTGCTGAGGTGAAGCTCTGGGGGATTCATTCTTCGCAGAGCTCCTGCTGAGGCAGTTGCCATCGCGGCGCTGAACCCGCTGCCTTCCCCATGGCACTTTTATTTTTCATAGCAGGGCTGCTGGTTGACCCGGGATCTAGTCGGTGTGATAAACCGCTGCTGGAGCACGTCGGAGGCAGGTAACCCCCGAGTGCAGCGCGGGGTTTGCGTTGGTCGCGTTGCCTTTGCCGTTTTCCTAGGAATCACGGAGCAAGAGGGAAGGCAGTGGCCTGGCCTCATGCTGCAGGCTGCCTGCACTGGAGCCCTCAACTCCCTGTGTTTGCGTTAAGCCACCAGCCAGGTCCCATTTGCAAGTTTTAGAAGATTTCAGGTGTTTGGACTAAGCATTTTTCGCTTATTTATTTGCCTAAAACCTAGGTATTTGCCTGAAAAACAGATATTATGCAACAAAACTATGCATTTGTTATGGTTTCTTATGGGTTTTTTTTAATCACTCTGGGTGTTCTAGCAGTGTTTTCAATGCCTAGGTTTCTCCTTGGGCTGGTTGGAAGCAGTGAGGACTGGAAGCTGATGAGCCAGATCAGAGAGCAAAGTAAAATTCCACCTTTGATGCAACAGCTCTTGATCCAGCAGAGCACCTGGGAGGACCGCACAGGTGCTTAGAAGTTAATTTTGGTAGGATTAGTGTGCCTGCTTACCTGGAGGTGCATCTTAAATGCATTTGTGCATTGAGGCATTCTGGAAGGGCCCTTGGGCCATAATATTTTCATAACAAAATATGCAGCCTTGTTTTATTAGAGCAATGTGTTGCTTCTCATCCTTTTTTTCTTTTCTTTGTTTGTTTTCCCTCCTCCAAACAGCACTTCCCTTCCGTGAGCTAATTAACTCACCCAGCTTTAAAATACAGGTGCATCCTTCTTGGATTTTGCCATGTGTCACCACCCTTTGGAGAATTATCACATCTTATTTGCACAGAAAATGCTGGAAGGCAACACCAGGAAGTAGCTCGTGTGTTGAATGAATTTATACCTAAAGCTGCTTTACCAAAACTATTATTTCATATTCCTCTGCAGACACAAAATATGTATTAATTAACCAAAGTGTTGCTCATGGGCACCTGAAAATGAAACGACATAAATCAAGCCAAGATCACTCCTCCTTCTGCATTTCTACTTTATTAAGAAATACTCCTTTTTGCTGACTGCAATTCCTCAATATCAGCTGGGTGCCTTGAAGCTTGGTGCTAGGAGCAAAGAAAGAATCGGAGATTTGCAAAAATTGCCACAAATAATGCTGCTTATAATAAGAAACCATATGTGATCCCATGCTAGAGATAGCTGTCTAGATCAGCTGCAGGCTTGAAGAGCCCATGGTCCTGTTTTTGGCAGGGGTTTTCATTCTGTTGCAGGATTAAACAGGAAGACAATTAGGTAAAAATCCACATTTGGACTAGAGATATCTAATTACTCCTATAAATACATCTAATAAGTCATTAAAAAAAAAAAGGATTTAAAATCTCTGTTTTCCCCAGACTGAGAGAGATCCCTGAAGTAATAGATAATAAAGGGTTTTACAAGTACAGATTGCAAAGGGCATATTGGTGTTTCGATAACTGCTTCTGAGGATGCAATTTGTTTGCTCTCCTAATGAAGGATCTAAGTATATTTAAATGTTAAGCCAGGACTGCTGGTGAGTGTTGTGTTATAGTGCTTAAAAATTGCTAACATTAACTTTACTGGCGAATAAATTTGGGTGGTCAGGAAACCACCTACGCTATCGTCTTCTCCGTCTGCAGATGCCAAGGCAGACGCATATCTGGCAATATTTTTGTTGTGCTTATAGCAATCTGTGGCACAGATGTGCTGCATGTTAACCTCTGGTGTCAGGTAGGTGCCCTGCAAGTGCCCCCTGCCTGTCCCCTTTATCTGGGGACACCTGCATGGAGAGAACTGCTCCAGATGTTCAGGCTGGATCATCCTCTGGAGATCTTACAAGGGTCCTCTGTGCTGGCAGGAAAAAATCTACCCCGTTTTCCCATCCCCTAGAAGGGAAGTGGATCTAAGCTGAACCTGGGACTCAGCTCTCCCCTCCCGGTTAGGTCAGAACTGGCTTTCCAGCTTTACAGTCAGAAACCAACAAAAAACACAAAGTTTGCATCCAGAATCAAATGCTTTGTCTCTCTTTCATGGGATTTGGGGTTTAAAGCTATGTACGAGTACAGAATTGCATCTGCTTTCTATTCCAAATTTTAACTTTGGCCATTTCTACTTGTAACTCGGAGCAGTCTAAAAAAACCTCGTACTCCTTGCTGGATTTTTCCAGGATCTGAAGCCAATTCCTGGCCTTTGGCTGGAAACGTAAAGAAACCTTGACATAGCTTTGGGCTTCCGCTCGACTGGCTTTAGTTGCTTTAACATCTCAATGTTCTGGCAAACCTGGATTTTGGCAGGTTCTGTTTCGTGGTCTGCGCTGGCTCCAGCAGCATCTCCCACCAGTGAGCGCTCGGGGTGGTGACTCACAGGAGATGCCACGTTGCTGCCTGCCCCAGGGGCTGTTCACGCTCCTGCTTTAATGGCCATCACAGCTGTGTCCATTCAACACAGCTTGAGAAAACTCGGAATTGGAATAAAATGCAGGACTTTCTGCTCTGCCACCCGAATCTTGCAAAAGCTTCAAAATACCAAAAACTTAAAAACTGTGGAGGCAGACTTAAGTGAACACTTCTTAGGAGCATCTCGGTTACTCAGATCTGGAAAGGTTGAAGCAGCAGCACATGGACCTTTTTAAGCAGGACATCTTAATGGTAGTTTTTGCTGTCAGTTAAAATCAGCCAAGTGAGCCATTTGAACAGCCTTTCAAAACTATTCATTTACATGATCTGCAGCTTTTGTCAAACGTCAGGCTGAGTGTCTTGTCATGTCTTTTGTCTCATTTTTGCAAGAGTTATATTGTCTGCTTAGATTATATTAGAGGAACAAGTGGTTGTTCAGGGATTATCGTTTGTATGATACCAAAAGGAGGTCTGAGAACATTAACAAGGTGGTTACCTTCTCAGTTGGAAAGATGTCATTGAATATGTATGGGGTGTTTTGTTTGTGTATTTTGCTAATGTCTAAGCTTTCTTAAAAGCCCATAATGTGTTTATTGCTATCAACCCCAATTGCTGGGTGTGCTGTCTTAGCAAAAGTTTTCTTAGCTTTACTGACCAGGAATCTGTGATGTTATAATCTAAGTCCTATAAAACTGAATGCATAACAAAATGCCTATGGCATGTCATCATTTTCAGTTATGTTACTGTAACTGGTCTATCTCTAAAGGCAATCATCACTGTAACGGAGGGAGGAAAACACAGAGAAGGTTTTAAATTTCTTTAGACGCTGAGACATCTGAAAGAGAAACTGTAATGGTAATACACGATAAGCCTCATTTTGATTCTCATAAAATTATATCTCTTATTTCTTTTTCTCCTAAAGTGGATCTTACTTCCAGTGTGCAGGCTTGAGATGTTAAAAAAAAAATCCTTGTTTTATAGCAACACTTGGAGTAGCATGTACATTTTGAGCAGATGCCCACACATCAGATACATTTTTTTCTGAATGGTAGGTTTAAAGAAAAAAAAAAGGTACATCTGTGTAGAATTTGTTTTAATTTATTCATCCTGCTGGAGTAAATCCGTGCAGGTGGGCTGGGACGGAAGATCTACCTTCATTTACAGCTTCAGGAGATGTGACCCAAGGCTGAAGATCTCTGTGCCTGGCGCTGGGGGAATGATAGAGCTTTCCCTGGCTCTTCCCGGCTTGGGAGCACCTCTCAAGAAGTGTAAATGAGATCTTTTTTTTTTTCTTGAATTTCTATATTTCAACTCTAGTTAAGAATAAGTCCTGGAGCATTTTGGGACCAGCTGCTTTCATTACTGGAAAGCATCACTTTAAAGGGAAGAGGAGGCCTTTATTCCAAATGAGCAGCGTGTAGTAGATTATTCTCATTGAAAGCATTTAGCTCTTGGCAACTGTGTATCATGTAAGTAGTGCAGACTGTAAAGAATATCGGATAATGTAAACTGAAGAGCATGAAAAAAACATTGTATAAATGCTCTTGATAATCACCTAGAAGGATCTGTGCTTGTCTGCAGAAGTAAATCCATGTGCACATTTCTGTGTTGACATTACTCAAGAGCTCCGTGCTATGTGTGGAAGCAGTGTTAATAGCTGACCCACTTGTGTGGGATGTTGAGCTGTGTGTCCCACTGCCATCTCTGCCCATGTCCTCTCTTCTTTGTGGAGAGCCCTGCTTAATGTTTTTACGATGAGTTGTGGGTTGGTGTTACGGTAGCGCATCAGACAGCTTCAAAAAATACCATTTCTGGGTCAGCTGAAAAGGCAAAGAAAATGGGCAGAGCAGGGAGTGGGGACGTCTCTGGGAACCGGCAGCAGCCTGGCTGGAGCCAGCACAGAGGTGGCTCTTTGCACTGTTCTCGTGTGCTGCAGGCATCGCTGCCCCCAGAGATACCGAGGCTGCTAAAAGTTCACTTGTTCAGTAAATGCCTGGATTAATTAGTGGATGAAAAGTCCATTGAGGGCTGCTAAATTTTGAGATGCTGCCTCTGGCTCTAAATGTCATCGACAACAGCCAGGGGCGGGAGGCGACCTCCGGGCAGTAGTGCCACATGTGTCTCCTGCTCTTCTCTTCACCCAGCATCTGTTGCTGGCTGGTCCGAGACAGGAGCAGGGCTCGAGGGCTCGCTGGTGTCACCCAGTCTGGCTTCTGTGCTCTTCCCGAAAGGGTGGATTTGGCTCAAGGCTGGATTTACTGCTTGCTCAGCTCTTTTAAATCTCTTCTTAGTGCACCTACATTCAGCTCATTTTGTTTTGCATGCAGAAGCCATGGTCCTCCTGATGCAGCTGGCTGAGGCCCTGCGATTTATGTGGCCGCTGAACCGGGCTTCCTTGTCGAAGGATCTTCTCTTGCATTTCTCCTCACAAGACCCTGGAGTGGGCTGGGCGCCCTTCATAAGGAGAAGGAGATGGGCACCAAAAGCCTGACTCGTTCTGCTTGACTTCAAGCCCTACAGCAGGAGTTTGGACAAATGCCCTAGGCTGGATGCCTACATTTTAGCTAGGTGAGAAGTGCATCCCACCCTTGGTGCCAGTCGTTGCTGCTTTCTGTGTACCCTCGTTTCACAATTTGTGTTACAGGACAACTCTGGGAAAACCATAAAGCACAGAGGGCACATTCAGATTTATAGCAAGTAATTTCCAAGATGTGTCTGTGCCCTGCCACTGGCAAAAGAGTAATATATATTGGGGAAGCGCACAGCAGCAAGGAAGGATTTCTTCTGACAGAGCAAATCATCTCAAAATCTCTTTGTAGGAGAGGTTAAGCACAGCAGACCCAGATCTGTCAAAGCTGAACTCATTTCATCATCAAGGCAGAAAGTGCCCTCTCTGCTGCTGTTGGTATTTGTTAACCCTTTACGCCCTTGCGTCTCCAATCTGTGTCCCGTAATAACCCGTTAATCAGATTAGCATCTGTGACTCATCTTCCTCGCAGCTGCAGCACCCGCCAGCCCGTCTGAGCCAGTTAAAAGCCAGCGCTGGCAAATAGTGCGGATTTTTCCATTTGACTTTTCTCCTGCCATCGCTCCTCGTTTGACCCTTCCCTGTACATCAGGAGCAGAGACGCTTGAAGATTATATCTGGTTCCTCTTGTGGGCATATTGCGTTTGGCAGTCCTGCTCTGCAGCAGCCGCTTGTGCATCGGCCTTTTTGGTTTAAACCTCTTTGGGGAAGTGTAGAAGTGCCATAAAAATGTGTGTTAACCTGAAGGTTGTTGTACAAGTCGCAGAGACGAACGCCAACATGGAGGAGTTGTGGAGATGCAGCCAATGGAGAAGACACCTCAAATGCCTTTTATGGCATTGTTCTATTTTCCAGAATTTGTTATTTTCACATGAGCAGTCAGTTAAAAAGAAAATGAACAGACTCAAAGCTTCAATGGATAAAAAAAAGATCATGGCAGGAGATGCTTACCCTCCCAACATGAGCAGCTTTGAGAAAGTGTCCTCACCTTAGATGTTCTTCGAAGAGTGATTGAAATGTTACTTAAATTGAACAAAAAAATCTGTAGGGGAGAGGATTGCAGATGCTCGAAGTGCAGAGAGAGAAGCAGCTGATATCCAGCAGTCCTGGGGCTGGATCAAGGAAAGACAGGTCTCAGCAGACTTGCCAGCAGCAGGATATGAAATGTCTAAAACCGGAAAACACGATACCTTGAGCCTGAAGAAGCAAGACAAAATGCATCCAGCCTTCCAGGGAACAAAGTGGCAGTCAATGTACTTATCTTAAACACTCGGAAGCTCGTTCTGCAAGAGCTTTGCGCCGAGGCAGATGGGCTGTCTGCTTCTTGCTTGTTTGTCGTCGCAAATATTAATCCAACTTCCAATGCTCAAGCCCAGATGGGAGGACCTGCCTGCCAAGGTCTCATGCACAGGGAGCCATTACCTACAGTTTGGTGATAAAATAACAGAGATGAGACTGAGGAATTCCAGAGCGATGAAATGCAAGGCCTTGATTGTGCTTTGAGCACCAAGCAAGACGTCCCTTAAAGCATCACAAACCAGCTCTTGAGCTGTCGTCGTTTCCAGTGTAGGTGGTTCTCCTGCTACTTCTTGTTGCTCTGCTTTCCAGATGCCTTCAACTCTGAAGGCAGCAGGGTGGGATACAGATAGTTATTTTCTCTTCCTTTTGTAATCTGGCCTCCTGGTCCTTGCGAGACGGTTGTACTGCCCTTCTTTTAGCGGTGGTACAAATGTTTCTGATGAAGTTGAGTGATGAGACGTCAGCCCTGTCCTGCTCTCAAGGACTCAAAGATGTGTGAGCCTGGTCACTCATGGCATGGAAAATAACCCCCTTGGGTGTGTGATGATTTGATGGAGTATTTTGAAGCTTGTATTTTCCCTGAGTGTTTCATCAGTTTTCTGGCATCTGTTTTCATAATTGCTAGTCCTTTGAAATAATGCTGTGGATAGTAACTGAGACTAACCACCACTCCCAGGGGAACTGATTGTTCCTTTTGATTGCAAGATTGGTGCTGATGATAGTGATAATGCTTTGCACTTTGCTAGGGCAGGTTTTTATGGGAAGAGTCGTGCAGTATTTGACAAACCTGTGATCTGGGGAATGAACTGGGTCAGCTCTCGATGCCGGCTGAGGCCTTCCCACTGCCTTCAGCGAAGCTTGCTAGGGCTGTGCTCCCCCAGCTTTGCTTTTTGCGGAATCTGGGCTGTGCAAAGGCGTAGGGCTGCTCTCCATCCCGGTCCGTGCTCAGGGATGGGCTCCCTGGACAGTCCCTCCTTTCCGTAGCCAGAGCTTGTGCGTTCGGTGCTGGGTCGCTTGGCTGCTCGCGTCGCCTGTCCCTTCACAGAATGGCCGAGGTTGGCAGTGACCTCCAGAGATCATGTGTTCCAAACCCCTGCTCCAGCAGGGACACCCAGGGCACAGGGTGGCATCCAGATGGATTTGAAGGTCTCTAGAGAAGGAGACTCCACAACCTCTCTGGGCAGCCTGTTCCAGGGCTCTGTCACCCTCACTGTCAACAAATTTTTCCTTAGGTTCCTGTGGAACTTCTGATGCTTTAGTGTGTGGCTGTTTCCTCTAGTTCTGTCAGTGGCCACTACTGAAAAGAGGTTGGCCCCATCCTCCTCACTGCCTCCCTCAAGGTATTTACTGATCAGGTCCCTCCTCAGCTTTCCCTTCTTCAGGCTGAACAGGCCCAGCTCTCTCAGCCCTGAAGCCTTGAGGCCCTTCCAACGCTCCTGGTTACATCAGCTTTCCAAGGATGTAGAAGCTAGCAAGGTTACTTGGGCTGGTGAAAGGGCTGAGTGAAGGGACTGCATGCCCGGTGGGATGTCAGTCTTTGGGAGGGCAACGCGAGGATGGGCCTCAGGCGGGGCTGAGCAGGCCAGCTCAGCGCTGGCAAGGCCGTGCTGAGCCGTGCGAGGAAGGGTCCTCCTTCCCTGCCCCTTTCTGAGGTTGTTCCGTTTTCTGAAATGCAGCCAGATTTTTATGGTGTTTCATAACAAGGTGTTAAAAGGAGAAGATGCAAGTGGCGCTTGCTGGAGGGACAAAGGCTGTTGAGCTTCCGAATTTCCGCAGGGAGGGTTATCTCGGGGTATGAACCACGAATGGCAGACATAGGGTTTATACTCCAGCCCCTCGTTATGGAGAGTGGGGCGCACATCCCATTTTAGGCTTCAGAAAGGCTTTTGCTGCTGTCTATAGCAGAGAAGTTCAGTGGATGCAATTTATTTGAGACAACTACAGCCCAAAATCACTGCACAGACTTGGCACGCAGCAGCTCAACTGTCGTCGTTTAGGTTGGGTAGCCAGATAAAGTATGTAAGTTAGCAAACATCTCCTGTTCATATGAAAATGCCATGAACAAAATCACATCCCTGCCTGGCAGGGCTCCTACCTGGAAAAGTCTGAAGACAGAGGCGGACTCGGTACCTCTGCAGCACGTCCATCGTTTCAACCAAACATCCCCAAGAGCGTCCCGAGGCCGTTTCACCCTGCGAGGGCGGCACTGCCCGCTCTGCAAGCGGCAGCTCCAGCCCTGCTTCTGGCTCCATGTGAGCATCAGGGGTCATGATCTGCCGTCTGCATCTTGCCTGGTCCATGAGACACTGCAGTTACGGGACAGGTCGGAGGGGAGTTGCGTCCTGCGGGGCAGCCGTAGCCTGTGCCAGGAGAGTGCATAGCCCCGAGCAATGAGTTACTTAAACCTGTCCCTGCCGTGGACAACGTGACTCCTAGTGTTTTGCAGCAAGCAACCTGCTTAATCCATAGGGATGGCAGGTTTCTAACCGAGGAGACGTGTGCTGTGTGTTCACCCGGAGCTCTGATTTATGTGGGCTGCTATTGGAATACATATTCATGAAATCCTTTGCATAAACTAAAGCAAATTATTGTTGTGGAGATATATAGGGCAGAAATCCATTAAACGTGTTACCTCCTGAGGTGTCTCTTGTGATTCAAATGAAGCTCACGGTGACAATTTTGGTTTTGCATTAATCTGCAGAGGAGGGAGCGGGTATAAGTTACAGAGCTGTCCTTTAGTGGATGGGGAGCGAAGGATTAATAACCTTGTCGTCCACGTATGGTTGTATTCCCAGATCACTCCGTAGCTTATATCCACGTGTGACACCGACCAATGTCCTCATCACTTTTTATAATACTGCTTGTGGAGGGCATGGGTATAGAGCATGTGTTAAAGTAGCTATTAATATATCTGAAACCAGCCGTTCTGTCCCCCACTTTCCTTAAAAAAATAAAAAATTAAAAAGACAGTTTCTGTAAGTGTTTCAGGGCATGTTGCAGTGTTCGTGCAGTGCCTCTTGTTGGGTGATTTGGGGTTGGGGCTAGACTTTCAAGATGTTTGCATTAATGTGTTCATCGCACGCTATAAATATTTTATACACTCGTGCAATCAAAGTCTGATAATTGGTAAGCAGAGAAGATCTGAGTAGCGCTGCATAAATTTGTTGCCCATGAATGTGTTCAGCCAGCCCTAGAAGGGGGTTTCGGAGAGGAGTTAACGCGCTCTGGGGCCTCGCGCTGCCCGGGGCTGGAAGGAAAAGCCCCTTTTTCTTGGGACGATGATGCTGAGATCGGTTGAATGGAGGGGAGACAGGAGAGAGGTGTTGGTTTTGCAAGCATGAGGCTGATTCCTGATTAAATGTGAGCTCTTAGCGTTTACTATGTAGATGAGATCTACCATCAAATTAATAAATTGTGAGCTCTAAATAATTGCCTGTAAGAATGAGGAGCTTTAAGTGATGAATGGCTCGCTCGCGTGCCCGTCGTATCCCAGGCGGAAGACAGGCTGCAGACACCCCCCTGCGCTAGCGGAAAACCCTTGCCGAACGCTGCTGCCTGGGCCTGCCTATTGCAAATGCAGCCCTCTTCCCTTTTCTGTTTAAATTATATTTTTTTTTCTGTTTGTTTTATGCAGCCATTCTGTTGGCTTTGTGGATTTGAGGGGAAATGGGAGGCTATTTGCTCTGCTTTAGCCTTGGACTTTAATCTGTTTTTCAGTAGCAGAACAAATTAACTGTTTTCTCCATCACTAGAAAGCGCGGTCTGGATCCGAGCCAGCTTAGCCTCAAAACAAAGGATGCTTTTAGTCCTCATATCCCTGCGAGCTCCTGTCTTTAGTGGATTACTTTGTCATTGTTCCTCTGATTGCAGATCAAAAGTGGATATGTTTAAAGCTATATATTTACAATAAACCAGGCGTAAGCCCCCTGAGAGTTAATGCAGTCTGTTTTCATGCAATTTAGGGCACTGCGCATTACTGAAGATCAAAGGTTTTTCTAGAGCAAGTGTGTTTAGATACATATGAAGTTCCTAAGTGGTGGATGCTGTGCAGGAAACCAGATGCAGCGGGTGCTTATTAATAGTGGGAATTGGTGCACTGGAAAATTAGGAAGCTCTTGAAAAGGGGGTCACCCCTTTAGGCACTGCGCGTTGCTGGAAACCGTTCTGCAAGCTCATGAGGAGTAAGAAACGGGGCCGTTTGCCTGGCAAGTGCAGTCCATGCAGCTGCACCTAAAACTCTTGAGAAAGAAAATACCCGAAGGTAAAGTGTGAAGGTGGTGCTGAGCACGAGCACTGCACAGGGGCACTGCTGCAACCACAGCGGTTCGGGAGGCATCAGAGCTCCCTGCGGAAGGGTCCAGCTCCGTCACCCTGGTGCTACAGGGATGGTCCTGGCCTGTGAAATCCGGGAAAGCCTCGTCACAAGGTACCGTAAGAAAAGCCTGTTTTGCCCCCTCAAGGTTTATTTCATGAATTTGGAATCAAGGCAAAGGAGAGCTTTGGAGGGTTGTAGTTGGGTTGACTTTGGAAGGTTTCTGAGCAGGTAGAATTCCTTATGCTGGAAGGAATTTTGTCCCATAATAGCAGAGAGCCCAAACAGTCATTTTCCTTGGCCACAAGCCAAAATTATCATTAAAATATATTCTCCTTCCCACGCTGGAAAGTGACTTATTGAAACTTTGCCCAGACCCGATTATCTTCCGGCTGGTTGGCAAGGATTTAGAGGAAGATCCTGCTTATACATTCCCTTGGATTTTTTTCATTGATGCCTTAACAGCAAAAAAAAAAACTTCACATCAAATGTCTCATTTTGCACTAACTTCAGGGAGAAATCATTGAATTTCATGTGCTTTCCCGCTTGCATTGTTGAAATATAGATTGTCCCATGCATGAAAAGCCTTAATGATTTAAGACTCAATGAAAACGAGAATAAAAGGCTTTTCAGTTAGTTTCTTTAGGTATTTCTGTCTTTCTGCTGAAGAGGTGCTGATTTGGGCTGGAAGCTTGTCATAGAAATCATATCCTGCTGTCTGAAACGATGGCTCGACCTTAATGAAGCTTTTCAGAAGTTAGAGTAATCATATTGCAAATTCTTATTGCCATTTTAATTCAGGTACCACGTTTCACTTACCAAAAAAAAAAAAAAATCCTAGGCAAAAGACAGATATGAAATTCCTGAAATAAAACCAGATGCTCTGGGAGTGAAATAATTTCACTGAAGAGAACGACACCTGGAATATTATTTGCCTGACTATGAAATGGAAACCATTTTTAGCAAATTGAACTATTTTTCTTACCCTTCCACCCACCCCTCCCCTCCCGCCCAAAAAAAAAAAGCAAAATGAAGCAAGGCACAGTTATGTTTATTGAAGAAACACCTGTTTCAGTGGGAATTACAGTATTTTTCATGCTTTGCGTTTTTCACTGAGTTGACTGCAAAGTTGGGAAGCAATGAAGCATTCTGTATGTGGTTTCATTGGTTTCACACAGCTTCTTGCGTGAAGGAAAAACTGTGCCAGACACAGACTTTTTGCCTGAAAAGAATATGTAGTTTGGGTTTACTAGGAGGCTTCAATCTTTTTTATTTGAATATTGCCTGATATTTCAATAGCTGGGTGGGCACTGAGGTTTCTTGGTGGCTCCTCTCTGCTTCCCGCCTCTCCTGGAGTTGGGAGCCTGGTCGCTCTGCCTCAGCAGACCATGTCCCTTTCCTTACAAGCAACAAAGAATTTCCAGTAGCCAAAGAGTTTCCAGTCTTGAAAAGCATCTTCTTTCTGTACACCAGCCCCAAAACACTTCTATGGATTTGGGTCGTTGGGATAGAGCCTTGTGCCCAGCACCAGTCCCGGACTCTCGCCCAAGGTGTCGGTGCTCAGGTTGTTCCCCTGCCTCCGGTAGCCACCAGGTCAAGGGGCAGATTTGAGCTACATTTCTGGGAGCAAAGTGCTGTGATTAGTTACTGAAAGCTTCTCCCATGCACAAAAGAGAGTAAAGACTATATTTCTTCTGCCTCTGAAGGCACCAGCAATGTGGTGCCGAGATAGGAGCTTCCACACATTCCCTGTGGTTCACATGGAATCGGGATCAACCAACAGAGATAATCTCCCCTCTCCCCAAATTTTGAAGAAGCCTGAGTCATAAAATCACTCTGAGGAAAAATCGCTTTTCTGAAATTTCATATAAACAAGTCCCAGCTTGGCACAGCACTAATCGCTGTAAGCAGTTATTAGAATTAATTAAAATATAATACACGGTCTGGGAAATGAAATTCAATTTTCCATTCAGCCTTTTGCTGAGTTATTCTCTTACGAACGTGGTAATAAGTTTGAATATGCAGGTGGATATCATGCAAATTAGAGGGAATATGAAATATTTTCTAATATTTACCTGGGAAGGCACATTAAGTGCTGCAGCGGGTCAGCTGCTGTGTAATATTAATCACTTCGCAGCCGCTGTGGTTGTGGTGTCTGCTACATCAGGGAAAATAAAGGAAGCTCCAGGCGTCTTGCCCAGCCAAAGAAGAGCTGCCATTAGCTGCATGCTAGGGCCTAGTTTTTCAGAGGTAGTTTTCCTGCAAAACTTCAAATTTTCCTTTTTTTCGTTTTTCTCTGCTGTAAAATAGTCAAGATGAAGAGCTGTAATATTTGTGCAGTGAAATTACTCCGTAGTATCTCCATGAAGTTGAAACCAGTAGAGAATAATATTGACCTCCTAGGTTGAGCAAACTAAAGGCATTGAGTTTCCTACTACATTGCAGCCAAAAAGTAAGCTTTCTGGCTCTTTCCATTACCATTTTTTCCATCATTTTCTTGTTAAGAGTATGAACTCTGTTGGTTTTCAGGTTCCATGTCTTTTTTTTTTGCCAGGCTCATTCTGCTGAGCTCTGCAAACAACTGAGCTTGCACATAGCATTTTCAGTAAGGAAAAAAAAAAAAAAAAGGCCTGTGCTGCGGACTCAGGAATGCGTACGTGCCATTCGAGGAGGTTCAGCCAGCCAACCTGCTTTATAACCAGTATAAATCTCTGGATTTGGTGTGGAGTTCAAATCCTGCAGGTTAGCTTGGTCCTGGAAAGGTGCTACTTGCTCCTCCCCCTGGGTGAGAAGATCGCATGAGGTTAGTGAGGCCGCTGGGTGTCCGAGGAGGGCTGTGAGGAGCGACAGTGCCATCGTGACTCCAGCTCCTCATCCCCTCTGAAGTGGCAGGAAGGCCCTTGCTGTGCTAGGATGGGCCAGGGGACAACGTTGCGGTGGTGGTTTAGGAGCCTGTCTCAGATTTAGAAGATCCAAGTCCCGGTTCCAGGATCTTTCTAGGACCATGTAAGTCTCCAAGCTGCTCCCTTTAGGTCAGGTTGCAGCATCTGACCTGAATGCTGGGGCTCTTCTGTTTCTCTGCTCTGCCTTTTGGTCAGTGGAATGGAGTGAGAGTGATTCCTTCATCCTCCCCCTCTTCCTCCCTCTCTTGCATCCATGTGTCCCAAAGCCACACTCAGACTGTAGTCCTCACAAATCATTCCTAAGAGTGAGTAAATGTGGGCTGCTATTTGGCCTGTGGTTGACCTTGTCATCCTCAAGCCAACCCTCCTGAAGGGATTCATTGTGCTGGATAAAATCACAGCTGGATGGAACGTCTCTTCTTATGGCCAGCTCCTGTATGAGAAGTGCATGTATTGTTTTTTGATTTTTGTGGAGAAATGTCTCTCTCATAAGCCGTGACTTTCAGAACTTCCCCCCGTTCTTGCCTTCCTCGGCATTTCCTGACTATCTCTTCATCCCTTTTGCCGATTCAGAGAACACCCAGAATGACTATTTAAAGTAAGAAAGTTGTTGAATATTTCAGCACACATTTCATCACTTCACGGTGACAAAGCTGTGCTATCTCTAATACGGCTCTTCCAGGTAACTCCACATTTCATCGCTGCTTCTCCTTGCAAAGCGGCCAATGGATGAGACTAAATTTTTCTTTGGCCTGTTGAAGTCGTATTTGAGGACGCAAGAGAGTCCTGGGGAAATCAGTTCAGTAGCAGATTTTCTGTTTTATAGTATTAACTTGAAAAATTTGGGCTGGGTCACAGTTTAACTGCAAATTGAGTTGTTTTAGGTTTTTACATTTTTAACTTTTACATGGTCATGAATTTTAGTCATAGGCAGTCACTTATTAAAGCAAATACTGTAGTAGTGCTTAAAATTAAATGCCACTGTGTTCCTCTTTATTTTATATTGTGTTTTATCCTACACTATGTGAGGATTCCTGTGCATGATAGTGATCAAAATGCCTTCTTGCTTATGTTTCAATAAATCATTTTAATACTACAGTGTGTAGGCGAATGATGGAAAAATGTAAAATACAATCTTTCTTCTGATGTTAAAATCCTGAGGGAAAAGATTTTTTTTTTGAGGAAGATTTTATAAAATTAATGTGAAAATTATTTAGACAGTTTAGAACATTTTAAAAAAAGTTGAAAAGATGGCAAAAATGGAAAGTGGGGATTCTGATGTACCCTGGACAGCATAATTAATCTGTGGTGCGGTTTACTTCTGAACTGTTTGAGCTGATGAGTTATCAGCAAAGGTTGAAGGAAAAAAAAAAAGAGGAAGGAAGCCAAAATGTTTAGACTTTTGGGAGCACTGCATAAAATTAGTTTTATGATTTGAGTTAAATCTTTAATGAACAATCCCAAAAAGATCTACTGCACATCTAAAAGGACATTTTGCTTAGTTGTCTTGGTTCTGGTGACATCTTTTAAGTGAAGCAACAAGAAGGATGAGCCCTCATCTCTTGCTTTGCCTTTGTTTCCACATATCAAACTTGGTGGGGTTTAAGCCCTAGCAGTTTAAGGGAAAAAAAAAAAAAAAAAGAAGGGGGAAGAAAAGGAGAAAGGAAGGTGCTAGTCACAGAAGCATCAGCGTAGCAATGAGGACCACGGTCCTCTCGCTTTCATCATTCCTGCATTCCCAAAGGCTGTATTCCAGGTGCTCAGATAAGAGTCCTCTTGCGAAATAAAATAATAAAGAGAAGATAAACAGCTGAAGAGAAATACAGAAAAAAAGCAAGGAATCAAACTGAAGGTGTAGCCCGATGCTAAGACATCTCTCTGTGATGAAGCCCGTTTAGATAATCCCATTTGTCCTGGGTTGTTGTGCAACCTCCTGTCACTCTGCTCCCCTGTGGTCCTTTTGTTCCCCTCCCCACCCTCCCGTGTCTCTCCCTGCCTTGTCACTTTGCAATTTGCACTGCTTTAAACACCAGACAGCTTTTCAGGGTTGTGACGCGTGTTCCGAGGGGTTTGGACAAAGCTGAGCCATGGATGGTGCCCTTGCTCTGAAAGCCAAGTCAGGATTTTGCTCAACAGAGCAGGCGTGCTCTCCCCTTTCATTTGGGTTAATTGCGGGCAGGAATTTGGCCTTTAATTGAATTCTTGCGTGCAAGGAGCCTTTCTGGACTATCGCAAATTCACAGATTGATGGTATCAGGTGTAATGGCTGGAGTGGCCTCAGCAAGCGGAGCAGCCGGGGTATGAATCTTCTCATGCTAGAGAACTACCTCGGGGTTGCCAGCAACAAAATGTCATGTTTGCTTGGGCTGGGGGAAAGGGAAATGGGTAGCACCAGTGTATAAAATGGAAGGGGGAAATAAATGCCGTGTGTTTTCTTGAAGGAGAGTGGCTGGTAATGTTAAGGTCATGCATGATGTGAAACTTGGGGGTCATCACTGAAACCATCATTCAGGGTTTAGACCCTAAACCACTATAGCAAAAGCAGCTTCCCTGCTTTCTCCCTACTCACAGCTCTGAGAGGGTCGGGGTTCATCAGGAGGGTGAAAGCCCAGGTCTTGTGCCTCCTGATGGTATCCAGTACAATGTAATGTTCTGGCCGGATCCCTGCGTCTTGTTCCAGAAACATCCTGGATTCTGCCTTAGGTTTGCTGCGAAGCATCAGCCAAAGCAGGAAAACGACTTCTCCACAGTAAGTCAAACTACCAAGCAAGATTTTTTTTTCCAAAGCTCCTCCTACTCCCTGGAATAACTGAGATTTCACACATTTCCAGCCCATCAGAAAGGTCAATCCTTTGCACAAAGCTGGCGCTTGAGATGCAGCTCAGTTTCCAGCTCTGTTGCGGTTCCTTGGGCAGTTTTGGGCAACTCGTTAATTTTGCTCTTCATTTCCCCATTTTAAGAATGGTGGAAAACTTTATTGTCTCATGCTGTTTTTTTGTGGAGCATGTGAGCAGTTGAGGAGCAGAACTGCCTTTGCATGCGTTCAGATGCAGTGCTTAGCAAATTGGGGATCCAATTAGCTGTCATTATGGTAATGTGGAAAAAAAAATGAAAACAAACACTTGTTTCTCCAACACGACCGGCTTCCTGCAGCACTATCCAATGATCACACGCGGGGTTATCAGAGCGCTCGAACTGCTACAGGCTTTTTAGTGTCATAGAGATTGTCAGCGTGGAGGATCCACTGGTTTTCCCAGCCGGACGCCCTGGCTGGAGGCCAGCATGGGGACCTGTTGCACTTCTGCCAAGCTAAACCTCGTTGCTGGCTTCAAACTCCTAAATCGATTCCAGAAAGACCTTTTGCTTCATTCGGGCTTGTTTTGCTATTGCCTTTAGTTTGCAGGGTGCACAGGCTGAGCCTGTGTGCACACCAGGGCCGGGACCCCTTTGCTGAGCCCAGGGCTGGCTCTTGTTTCCTCTTAGCACATGCAGTAGCTCATGGTGGACTAATTAAGCAGCTCCATTTGTAAAAGAGGCGCGGGGGAGCTGGGCACAGGACGGTGCTTTGAATGGTGCAGTGCAGAAGTCTTTTTTGGGCAATGGCCCATTGCGAATCCCGCCGTCCCCTTGAGGCCAGCAGCAAATCGAGCAAACAGGGCTGCCGGCGGCGCGGACGCTCCTCCGTGTCACCCTGTGGCCACGTTTCAGGTAACAGAGTTTGAGCTAATCTGGAGATTGGCCATGAAGAGCGATGGAAAACGCTGATTTTCAAGGTGACAGAATGACGCTGAGCTTCACAGCTCCTTTCCAGCCTGGGAGCTGCCAGCTTTAAGCTCCCAAATTCCCGATGCCAATCACGCTGCCCAGCTCAATGGATAAACCAGCCCAGCTCCATGGGACCACTTGTCCCTTGAGCACATAATGCTGCCGCTTTGTGCAAGGGAGAGACGCCTGTGAGTGCGGCTCAGGAGCTGAGAGGGGACCCCTCGTTTCATCTAAGACCTGTCCTGGTGATAGAGGTGATCACTAGTGCTCAGGATGCTCCTGCAAAACCTTCTGCAGAAGGCAGGAGCCCAAACCTTTAGAGAATGTAAAATAGCCATGCGTTCAACTGCTTTTATCAGAAATATATCGTCCAGGTGTTTCAGTCTGTTTATCTGATAGTGTTTGGGAGTGAAATGGCAGGAGAGAGCCTGATGTGGAACTAGCCTGGAAGAAGGGACAGGTCGTGATGGAGTTGGAGAGTTTCTAGCTCTTCCACTGGGCTGTGCTGACACCAGCTGAGGTGGGGAAGGAGAGCTCCCCAGTGACTGCTGAGGCTGCGCACGGCAGATTTTTGGCTAAAAAAGGGCGACTAGCAAATATTTCAAAACTGTCCTAATACGGGGAGCTCTGTTTAGAAGCCACACTCCTGCTGGTGTGTTCCTCCAATTTCTTCTGGTGACTTTTGTCAAAGCAGCGATGGGGATGGGGGTGTGCGCTGTGCAGGCTGTCGTGCGCATCGTGTGGGCGAGCTGCTGGAAATTACATGTTGTTTGCTTGCCCTTTGCAGGCAATCAGGATGAAGTGTTTCCACAGAACAGATTACTTTCTTACTTGCTGTATTTTTTTTAACTCCTCTTACCAAAGGAGACATCTGGAATAACTGGCAGTCGTACACGTGTACCTGCACAGCACGTGGAAAATATTTTGACAATTCAAATGAAAAAGCAGGCTGTGGGCATGGAGATTTTTCTTTTTTAATAACTATTTTTTTGAAGAGCCACAGTGTGGAAGTTGGCTTTGATTCCTTAATGGAATTGAGAAAGCTCAATAATGTGTCTGAGGTTTGGATAAGAGAGAGGAAAATTGCTCCTAGCACTTCTACGCATAAGAAAAACAAAGCCCAAAATCGTCTCTCTATGCTATCTTATCTGTAATATTTTGTCAGTCTGATATTTAAATGTAGTTTTGGTAGAGCTTATTGAGACTTCTAAGCTCAGAATGGAGGTTGAAGAAGAGTGGATACTTTATACTGTCTTTTACTTAAGAGAGTAAGATAGAAGAGAGGATCTGGTTGATTTTCAAGGTTGGTCGGTCCTGAAATTCAGATAGTTGAGCAAAGTTGGCAGGTGACCATCCTCATGGATGACCAAGGAATTACTAACAAACCTTGATGTAAAAGCAGGACATGCAACTGATGTGTCCCAGGAGACCAGTTCTGGGCCACCCAGTGCAAGACAGTCACACATTAACTGGAGTGAGTCCAGAGAAAGGCCAGTTAAGCACATGAAAAAAATTTTTTTGTTTGTTTGTTTTTTAACTGAACGGATGACCAGGTACTGGACCAGGTTGCTCAGAGAGGTTGTGGAGCCTCCATGCTTGGAGATGCATCTGGATACTGTCCTGAGCAACCTGCTGTAGCTGGCCCTGCTTTAGTCAGGGGAGTTGGACTAGGTGTTCTCCAGAGGTCCCTTTCAACCTCCATGTCTTTGAGATGGTGTGAAAAATAAAACCAAAGCCTATGGGCCTTTTTTTTTTAACATAAAAAAGAGCCTTTCCTGTTTACAATGCACTCTGATTTTACAGTTTTATTTTAGTAGTATTAGGCAAAAGAAGATGCTCACAGTTGAAATAAGCATTTGTGCAGCTTTCTGGTGTTTATTTTGGTATTTATATAGGTATAATTATAAATGTATAATTTCATTGCTGCACCTTGTGGAAGAGACAAACAGTGAGACATAGAAACTTGGGAAATCTATACAGCCCTCTCCAAGCTGCATCTCCTCCAGGCAAACATCCTCGTTCACCCGCAGCTCTCAGGTTTGCTGAAGGTACCTAGAAAAGGAGAGACTGGCCATGATCCTCAGCTGCATTCAGCCAGGACACCAGAAACCCCAAGGCAGTGTGCCAGCTCGTGAGGGGAAGAACGTTTATGGGGCATTGAGAATTAATCTTCAAACTCCTCCATTTGCCTTAGGTGCTGATATTTTCTCCCATGTGGTTTTCAGCACGAAGGCCTATTAGCTCAAACTGTATACAGCACCCTCATAAAACTGAACAACAGAGTTGAATCTTTTCCCTTTCACCTTTGTTTCTGTACTGGTTTTAAGCAATAGCTTTGCTGGTTTCCAGGCTTTCTTACGTGCCAAGTGTTTCCCCATCTCGTTATCTTCTGTTCCTCTGTATCTTTATGACCCTCCTTGAGAGAGCCGCATTTGCAGGACCACTGTAGATGCAAGAGCAGCTAGTTTGAGGAGTTTGGGGCAAGTAGTTATCTGCAGATTAATGCCAGATAATGAGCAGCCCGCTCTAGTTTTATCTGCTTTTACTCCTCGTTGATTGGCGTGGCAAAGGAGGAGTCATGTTTCCTGTGATGAGGAGCTGATAACTTGCTTAATCTCCCAATCTCAGTCCTTCCAGTCTCATGACTCACAGTGAAAAAGGCAAAGGGGGTATCTAAAAGATCACACGCGACAGCAGCCAACAGCTTCTCCCTGGGCCAAGCGTCCCCCGTCCCTCCCGGGATAAAACCCAGTTGGTTACTAGCTTTGGGGATGAATTATCACCCCCTTGTATTCAGGGTCACCTTCAAAACAGGTCACTGGAATGATTCATGTCAAAAGACTCAGAGTGTCCATGCACTTTGCTGCTTGGCTTCGGAAGGGGCCTCCAAAGCTGGTTTTGGTCAGTGCTTTGAGAGCAGCACGTAGGGTTGGCTGCGTGCGTGTAGGCTGCTTGCAGCAAGGTGCAGGGAGCGCGGGCTCTCCTGTGCTCAGGATCTGTTACCCCAGCAGGATGTGTTCACCATTGCTGCACCTGGGTCTCTTCTTCTCCTTTTAGGCCTTTGGTAAAAATCCTGTTGGAAGGAGTTAAGGAATTTCTTCCCCGTCCTTTGTAGCCATTTGCACTTAATTATTTTTATGGAGCAGCTGTAATGATTTGCAGATGGCAACAGAAGAAGCCTCCAGGAATGAGCTTTTTGGCCAGGCTGCTTTACCGCGGTTTGAAGCCAGTAGGTTTAGGAGCTGGAATGAACTGGCGTGAGGCCGAGCCAGTTCTGCTCAGCTCCGGGTCATCAGCTCCTCCTTTGCTGCAATAGGCCCTTGCCTCGAGAAGTGCTTGGAGCAAGGAGCTCCCCAGGTTGTCGCTGAATTTGCCCATCTCAGCTGCAGAATTCAGCCAAGGGCCTTCGGTGAGGTAGTGCAAAAGGGAGCTGTCCAGGAACATGAATCAAGGATTAAGAGTTCAGCCTGTAAGACTCAGGGCTCATTTCTTAAGGCAATTTATTCACCAGTTATCCCAGTTCCTACTATTTCTTGTGATCTTCAAGTGAGTCACAGCCTCAGTTTTCAAAGATGTTTTTCTTCAAATGTTAGCCTGCCTCTTTCTGCTGATTTATAGATTTTTTGACCTCTGTTTCTTTTCTTTTTAATGCTGTAACAATTGCGTAGATGAGCACCGAAGCCTGTAATCATTTGGCTGGCTCTGGCCGTGACCGTGAGAATCTCATGGGGCCTGGATTTGTGCAGTGATTTGCATTGTCCCTGTAGTTCAGATATCAGGGGACCATGTGCCAAGTTCCTCCCTCTTACAGCCACCGCAAGAAGCCCCTCCTGTCACACAGCATCGCTGCAAGGGAGTTTTGTTTCTCCGCAATGAGAAGCCCTGTAGAAGTCGGCATTTTATCCCAGTGAACAGTCCAGCCATGTAGCCCTGGTGGAGAGCTGGGCACTCTTGCTGATTTGGCACCAGGGAGAGACTCCTCTGTTGGTGCCCGTTTCTCTCCATCAGTGGTGAAGGAAGCCCAGATGGCCAGTTGGGACTACAGACCTCTCTTCTCGTGACTAAACAAATGAACTGGAGCTTATATATAACTTATGGTTAGAACTTTGTCCAGTGAATCACTGCTTTTG
>NW_010576789.1:14232-28487 GCF_000705375.1 Tinamus guttatus
TGGGGCTAAAATGTGCATAGAGCTGCTCGTGTGCAGAGTTTGGAGGGAGAGGGAAATCCGAGCGGGACGCATCCCCCTTGCCCTTTGTGTGGGGGAGCTGTGGGGGCCGGGTGTGACTGGGGGAAATCCTGCGTCTTGCAGGGCAAGGTCTCAGGCCTGTGTAGTGTTAGTGGACTTACCTTCCAGAAAAGCACATTTGCAGAGCAAGTAACCTTCCCCTACCTTTTTTTTTCTTTAATCATTGTACTAAAGACACTAAAAATTTGTATTTGCGTGAGCAGAACGGTTCTGAAAGAGGTGCGGAGAAGGGATGTCCTTTTCCATTTTGTTCTATAGTTTTTTTTTTTGGAAAAAAAAAAAAAGACTCTAGCAGAGCCCTATAACATTTCTGTGTGTGGCGTGGATTTCTTCAGGATTTCAGTGTTTGTCAGCTACCACCATGCATCCTGCGTGATTACCAAGGGGTTTATCCCCTTGTTCTGCATTTCAGGGAAGCGCTGCTGCTCCTGGGATGCGCCGTGTCCCCCGGCACCGTGCGGGGAGGACAAAGCGCTTTCCGCAGGGCAGCGTTTGCAGCGCGGCCCTGCCTGCGCCCAGCCCCGCGCTGCCGCCGCGCGGCTGCACCAGCCCTCGCCCTGCTCAATAGGGGTCCCTTAAATTGCTCCTGCTGGGGGGAGACCTCCCGCAGCCCAAGGGGGAGTTATCCAAATAAGCCCCCGTTTGCAATGGAAAGCCCCTCTGCAAACCGGGAAGTTTCTCAGCATCGGCAGGACCAGGATGGAGCTGCATGTCGGTGACGTAGCACGTGCTGGGGAAAGATGGTTGTTATTAGAGACACGGGATGAGTTGTAAAGCAAAAAACACCATGTTCTGCTTTTGGTGACGCTTGCATGCGAATGTCCTCGGTAAATCTGGGACTCGAAGAGGAGAATTTGGGCCAGTGTCTTTTGCAACACAAGATGTGCTTTGTTAATGTCATGCAGCCTCTCTTCTGAACTGTCACAGGGCCATTTCCCTGGCACCGGAGCTCTGTTCTTAAAGGGCATTTCCTTAGCGATCGGTTCCTTTGGCGGATGCTGCTCGTGGTGCTGTGATGTGCTCATCTGCCTGGGAGTGACGAGAGCCCTGAAATGCCTCCCCCAGCTTTATTCCCTGGGTTACTTGAGCTGAAAAACAGACACGTACCTTGTGCCTGTTGGTGATGCATAAAATATTCCTTCTGGATTCTGTTATTCATCCCGGTGCGAGCAAGAACAGCGGTTGTTGCAGCTGCTTCTGGCGTGGGCGCAGAATAGAGGGTGGGAATAGCAGCATGGCCCTTGGCTGCTCTATCTTCCTTCTGCAAACGTCCTTATGTCCATGGAGATGAGGGGTGCCCGGGCTCCTTCCCATGGCGTGGGCAGGCCTGGCCATGGGGACCTTAGCCCCGTGCTCACTGCTGTCCTGAGAGCTCCGGAATGGGGCGTAAATCTGCCCTTAGTGAAGAAATGGGATGTAAAGTTTCGACTGAGAGCTGGAACTGGCTGGACGGCTAGAAACAGGGAAAGTGCCGAGGCAGAGAAAACAAAGTGAGAGTGAGGAAAGAGCAGGGTGGCAGAATAACGAGCAGAGGCTGGGAAGCAGGTGCCGCTCGTCCTCTCCTGTGTGTGTGTGTCCTTGCTGGGCTAAGGCTGGGGTCAGGAGCCTTGATTTACTGTTATTGCTTCGGAAATGGGTGTGTTGTTTTGCTAGAAATCCCACAGCTAATTGAGGAGCAGTGGTAAGAGATAGGCATCTAGCTGAAGGATACTGATAACAAAGAATAGGATGGGTCAGAAATATAATGAGGGAATTGCTGTAGTAGCTCAGTAGCCACAGCCCTCAAAGAATGAATTTCTTGGGTGTTACACGGTCATGGAAGAAAAACGTAGGATTTTGCTTCAAAAAGACCCACAGGTCGGCATTGCTGTGACCATGCAAAAACCAGGGCCCAGGGTGGAGGGGGAGCAGTGGGAGAGCGAGTGCTTCTGCTCTCAGACTATGTGGGTTACTTTGTTTCTCCCAAGATTGTGGAAAACATCATATAGCTGGGTCCCTGCTGAGATTTTAAGCAAAATTTATTTGTTGTCTGGATGGGACCAGAATCTAAATAATCCTAACTGAGGGCTACAAGCCCTGACAAGTCCCATGACTAGGGCTACCATATTTGAGATTTCCATTGCCTTGGTTTGTCCGCAGGATATATGTGCTCATATCTGCAAGGAATATGGCAAAAATCCCATAGATTTTGAGGGCATATTTTGGGAATAACAAAAAGACTTGCAGGAGACCTGACCAGGATACCTGGGAATGCAGAATGACGTGGAAATAGAGACTGAAAATCAAAGTGGGGAAAAAGATCTAAGAGGATAAATTTCTCATTTGCAGGGTTTAGATCTTTTTCCCCATTTTGATTTTCAGAGGATAAATTTCTCATTTGCAGGGTTTGTTGTTTTTTTGAAAGAGCTTCTAGTTATTTTTTATTAACTGTGTCATTACTAAACTTTATTTTGCAGTGAAAGGCTGTTTTTAAATTAAAAATAGTTGCAAAAACGCTATCCTTCTGTGATGAATAATGAGACTGCATTAGCTGCACCTTTGAGCCTGAATTATGAGGTAGAAGCCATACAATAAAGTTGTTATTTGGGGCATCCGGCACTCTATCATTACACATTTCTGTGCTGGATCCGGGACCTACCTTTTGGTTTGCAGTGTCCTTGTTTGGCAGGTTAAAGATGTGCCTTCACTGAGGAAGGCAGCATGTTAAATGCAGTCCTAAGTGCAAACTGAGCAATCCCTTTGAATTGCTGGTGTCTAATGGCTCTCAATGTATTTAATAACTCTTTTTTTTTTCAGGACTAATGTGACAGTCCTTTTTAATTTTTTATTTATTTTTATTTAACAGTTCTTTATCCTAGGCAGTCTTTTCTCGCATCATGAAACAGATGGTTATCTCGGGGCAGAACGAGACCTTGCCTATTTCTCTGCTCCATTTTTCCATGACTTAGGGTTGTGTTTCCATTGAGTGGGAATCATTGTACATTGCGTGTTGTTTTTATCGCTTTTGTCTTTATTTGTGGGGATTGCTGGGACACGGACCCTCCAAGGAGAGTGGTTGAACACTGTGTATATAAAAGCCTGTGAGGAGGTGCACAGCTGAGATCGTTCCCAACACCTTTCCTACAGGCCCAGCAGCATCTTATTTTTAAAGGAGGTGAAACTGTTTCACCCTGGCAACTTCATGAAACAGGGGTGGCGATTAGAGAAAAATACATGTAGGCAGGGGATTGCCTGGTTTGCTCTGGATTAAGAAGAACATTGAAAGGATTTGACCTTAAACCTCTCCATCCGCTGTCTAATCACTAGTCCAAAAAACACAGATTTGGAAGAGAACCGACTGAGTCACCGGGTCCTTCTCTCGCTGTCATGTGCAATGACATCTTCTAATCCCCCCCCGAAGTGATGGGCTCTGTCTTGTGGCTTCTTCTCTCTTTTGCCCCCACTACCTCCTACTGGAAAGCTGTTCCAGAGCTTCGCTGCTCTAATGGCGTGAAACACTCTTCTCATTCTCAAGCTAAATGTGGAAACTTGTTCCCGCACCTCCATTGTCCTCTAACTTAAATAGTTCCTTGGAATTTACCAGCTCTGCTCCTTGGCGTACACAAGGGAGAGAGGGGAAAAATTCCTATAAAAGTTGTGTTGCTCTTGGTTCCAGGTCCTGCAGGAAAAAGGTCGTTCCGAAAGCAGCGCTGAGCGGGCCCTGCTCTCTGGGATGCTCCGTCCGGGCTCCCCGCACTGCTGCGGGCTGCAGGCACAAGCAGAGGGGGCTGCTGAGACCTGGCAGCTCAATACAAAGACCTTGGCTTGGCTGGTGCCTTTGCTGAGAAATTTTCCTACTTAGTGAAGTGTTGGTGGGAGTGTTTGGCTTTAGTTTTAATGTCTTTTGCTGTTATTTTTGAACGTGCATGACCAGGGCCTGTTTGTTAACCTCCTAATCACTCCCCCAGAGAAGTGGTGGCAGAAGTTTAGTGCTGAGCATGAGGATCTCCTGACTGTGGCATTAAGTAAATCCTTTTCTGCTTGCTACTCAGCTGCTGTTGATTTAATAATGTTGCTGTGCAGAAATTCTCATGTCTAAGTGCATGTAGGATGTGTATTACCTTCCTAGCACAGGGTAAAAGAGGCTTTGCCTGCTTGGGCAGGGCCTCCTCTCCCCTCTGCTTACCACAGAGGTGGACAGGGGCATGTGAGTAAGTTGAGTGACTCTGTGTCTTGTCTTGTAGGTGCTCTGGTTCTGATATTGCTCTATTCTGTGTGATTTCACTTGGGTAATGACTTCTGGGGATGGGAACCCTGCGTTTGAGTGCTGGTAAGAGTTGTAAAGCGCTGTATTCCAGCACCATCCCACCTCCAGGTCTTCTCTACTCACCTTTTGTTTTGTATACTTTAGTGTAGGTTCTTCTTGTTTATTATTGTTCTGTTTTTAGACTTTTTTCCCCCCCTCTATGGGCTGTTCCCCCCTCTACGGGCCGTGCTCAGTAATGCTGGATTCAAGCTGCCGGGTCGATCGTTCTGTGTGCTGGATTGTCCTTGGGTCTGTGGTAGCAAAGGGCTGGGGAACTTAGTTTCCAAATTCAATTTCGAGTTGCTCAAGTGTTTCAGTTTTGGTTTGGATGGTTCTCTAATCTCCGTCTGTGTCTTCCTTCTCAGATGAACCAGATGTAAAAATAGAACCCCCAATGTCCTTTTTCTGAGTCTAGTTTAGCTTTGATATTTGCTTTTAAACGAAATTGCATCAGGTTTTTATTCTGAAAGTCATTATAATTGTGCTCAACAGAAGTCTCTACCGCGTTCTGCAGCGAAGACGCTCTCCGCCCTGTGCCGTTGTTCTGGGGCGGCGATGCCTGAGGATTAGTGACTTTCTGCACTCGTGACAGTGTGTTCTGTTTAATATTTTCCCTGCTCCCTGGTAGTCTTTATTCTTTTTGGCTTGGTATAATGGAATAAAGTCATTTGCTTGGAACTTAGGAATTCCGGAGAGTTTTCATTAGGCTTTACTGCTGTTTGCAAAAACACTTAAAACTTTGGAGGCTTAGAAGAAAAAAGATCTATTCTGAGCAGGGCCCAAGTAGTGAGCAGTGCCCCAAATGGCAACGTAGCATAGTTTAGAGGAATGCATGCTAGTGACTGCGTTTGCTGGATCAAAACAGATAAAACAGCTTAAATAAAACTACTGAAATCCCCAGATGTTCAGGATGGAGAATCCGTGCTGGCAGTTTAAGCATTTAGCAACAAGGTGAACTCGAGCTCGCGGCAGAGAGGCCTTTGCACCGTCCAGGTTGCTGTGGCTGCCGGCGTTCTGGCTAAACCATCCGTGGCCAGTGCAGAGACATGAGCTCTGGAGAACCCTCCTTCTGCACTGGCTGCAGAGCCCAGGGAAACTAGTTCACTAACCTAAAAGGTGTCAGTGGGAGTGCCCCAGAGCTTCCTTGTCTGGTTGTGTAAAGACACTTACGTGAATTTAATCATGTGCTTGATAAAGTGTTGTCTTATCTTGAAGCCTGGGCTAGGCGGTTTTTGAAGGGTTTGAATCCGAATGTACCAAGGTCAGAGATGTCTGTCCTTATCTGCCACGTCCATGAGCTGAGGCTCATTCATGTGCCTCATGTTGAGGAGCACAAGTGAAGACCAGGACTGCCGTTGGCTTTGGGACGGCTGTAGCTGCTGACACGGTGAGTGTCACAACAGGCTCCAAAAAGCTTCTCTGCGGAGCTGGGTAGGAAGCCAAGTCTGCAGCCACCTGCTTGGTGCCTGTGGGCAGCTCTGCTAGAAACAATGTGGGCACTGGGGCTTCGTAGGAAGGTTCCTCTGGAGATGGTGTCATGAGGCTGCACAGAGCCCGGGAAGGGCCAGTCGGATGGGTTGAGACCCCGGAGATGGAGGATTGCACTGCTCCTTGGTGTGTGGTGCCACCGGTTCGCATGACCGGACTGGTGTGTGCCCATATCCCTCCAACCCGTTCACGTGGTGCTGAGAAATCCCTCCTGGCTTTCTATGAGTCTGGGGAAGGCAAGGTCTCGCTTACTTTCCTGGTCAGATGTCCTCAGCCAGGATAGTGAGAGCACTGAGAAATCGCTGATCAATTATTTTAACAGTGACATTGCAAAGAGAGTCCCCCTGGCCAGGCAGTGCTGAAGGGTTTCGCTGCTTAGTGATTTTTATCCCCTCTAGTTTGGAGGACACAGATTCAAGCCCCAAGACATCTTGAACTCTTCTCCTTCCTCGTGTTCCCTTTGGCATCTCGAACAATCGCCAAATTGTGCGGTTCTGGGCTGCAGCTGTCACGGCAGAGCAGTGCACAAAGAGCCAACGTGTGCGGCTCGCATCCCCCCTTGCCACGTGATTCTGGGGTCCGAGATCCGTATTTTTAAAACCAGAGCAGCAATGAACAGGAAGCTGTTATTGATGTGTAGCGGCCACATGATGTGTAGCGGCCCGGTATCCAAGTGCCTGGTAAGTAGGACTAAAAGTGCAGCCCTTCAGGGTGCTCCACTAGGTTTGCTGTGTTTGATGCTGTTGCCTGATGGAAGTGGAGCTGGGACCTCGGTGGGAGAGGATGCAATGAAGGAAAGGGGACCTGCAAGAGGTGGCAGGTAGCTGAGGCCAAGCTGAGAGCAGCCTTTCCAAAGGCTGAGTCTTGACCCCACTGATGCTGTATTGCTTTTCTGAAGCACGTATGTGCTGTCATCTCCTGCAGAACGTGCAGTTACGCTCCTGCATGTAGCCCAGTTTTTGGCTCCTTAGGCACTGCCTGGCTCTGTGTGGAGTCGGGGAGACGCACATTTAAGAGTCTGGTTTAAAGACAATATTGGTGGCATTGGGAATGGCTGTTGTCGGAACAGCTTCACTGAGGACATGGTGCCATCGAGCACGCTCAGCCCATGGCTCCTGACCTTCCTGGAAGCAAATCCTACTGCGGCTGCCTCCTCTGCCTCCCTCTGCTGCTGCTGCCCTGTCTGCCAGACACACGGCCACTTTACCCCTCTCCGGGGTGTCACAGGTCCCCTGGGCAGTGGTGGGAGCAACCAGCAGGTCCTCTATGCTGCAGGTCACTGGTGGAGGTGGCAGAAGGTGTCCAGAAGGGGAGAATGATGCTCTCGTGCCCCAGTCCAGCTGCCGCAGGAGTTTTGCACTCCCGGGGGTTTCTGCTGCTTGAAGCACCTGAGTTTGGCAGGTCCCACAGAGGAAAGCTTGCCGCCACCAGCATGGCGGGAGCTTTCTGAGGTGGGAGAGGAAAGTGCGAGGGATTAAAGCAAGGAAATGTGCATGAATATGTAAAATTCTTCCTCCTTGTTGCCAGCTGGGTGTACAGTAAACCAATAACTGGCAGCAGTCCTTGCAATGGAAGAAATGGGATGTCTGGTTGCCGCACGAGATGCTGAGACGGACGTGGGTGGAATTGGGTTTGCCAGGCCTGCGGGTGGGTTGTACGTGGGGGTTGATACCCGGATAACGACGCCTGTGGGGAGCCCCAATCCCCTGCAGAGGGAGGGAGGTGGGTGGCAGGTCCGGACGAGGAGCCCGGCCGCGTCCTCGCTCTGCGCCCGCGCCGCTGGACGCACACGAGGAGCAGGAAGTGCCGCCGTTCCCTTTTGATAAATAATTGCTGCGTAGAGCGTTTGGCATAATTACTGTGGGGGAATAAACAAATTACAGCAGTTTGCGAGAAGAGCAGAGCTGCCCTTGCTGACCAGGGAGCTGCGGGGCCTCTCGGATTTTGGGGAAGGATGGGATATGTGGAGATGGCCGTGGGCGAGAGGTGGAAGTGCCGGGTTTTGCATCCACCTTGCAGTTGTCCTCGTGTTGGCTTTCTCCAAATAACTGCTGCTTCTAAGGTGGCAAATTTGATTTTTTTTTAATTTATTTTGTGTGCACTTATAAGAATCTCTATATAACAATTAGTGTAATTATTAATATAAATGAACACCTGCCTACGCTTGTGTGTATATCTGATGCCTTTAGAGTCACAGTACTTGAACTCAGCTGACTTCTGAATTAGGCTGCTGACCCATTTTTCCTTTGTCTTCCTGTGCTAAATTTGATACCCTCCCCAAGTGCCGTTTTCTTTCCTTTTTCTTTCAGATCCAGACTGGGCCTCCCACAGCCTGGGAATCTTCATCTGTTTAAACTGTTCAGGAATCCATCGCAATATTCCCCAAGTCAGCAAAGTGAAGTCGGTCCGTTTAGATGACTGGGATGATGCTCAAGTTGAGGTATGTGTGTCTGGGACTTGAAATACCAGCTAGCTGGGGTCATGGTGTTTCACATCACTGGCACAAATGCCACCCACGCTCTGCTTTCTTACCAGAAAAGCTGTAAAACGCAGTCCTTTCTAAAGATGTCACAGCAAGCGTGATCTCGGAAAACATGCCTAAATAAATGTCGAGTGTGGGAACAAGGTCCAGCTGTCTCTACTTGCTAAATCCGCTTGAAAAAATGGAGGAACACTGTCACAAAGAAGCTGCATACGTACCCCACCACCACCACCACAAAGTGGGAACAATTTTTGAACAGAGTCCATTTATTAATAATTAGTTGCAAAATCATCATCTCTGCTGTTACTGACATCTTCCCCTAGCTCTTCTCCATCACCCCTGCCCAGCCCGGCAGCTTATGGCTTTTTCTACTTGGCACTGAAAACTTTTAAACTTGCATCGCATCTTGAAGAACTGAACTGCTATACAACTTCTCTCAATTTATGCACACACCTGCCAGGATCTGCATGATATTAGCAAATGTACCCAGGAAATCCATAGGCTTTGACTATTGTTTTCTTTAAAGCCATGAAGAATGCTACCAGTCATTGATTTTTATCTCGTATGTTGTAGCTTTGGGGGTTTTCTGGTTTTCTGAAAGCTGCAGTTCATGGAATCATGTGACTTAGGAAGAAAAAGGGCCTTTGTTTACATGTCTCTCTCTCTCTCTTTTTTTTTTTCCTCTCCCTTTCTTCTCTTCCTTGATTGTTGAACATAAATTGAATTTGTAAACTCAAGAAGCTCAAAAACAGGAAAATAACAAACCCCCTCGTTTCAAAACAACAACATTTAACCACTCATTTTGCTTGCATACTTGGCATGCAATATAAAATGAAAAAAAGAGCATGGGCTGCCTGGAAAAGGGTGTTTTTCTTACAGCTATGAAGTCCCTTTCATTAAATTTGAACAAAATTTATGAATAAGGAAATACATGGCATGTTTGCACTCTTTTCAGCTAGCCATTTGCATGAAACATCAAAAGGAAAGGTGGGCTATCACAGCAGGTAGGGTTCCTACCTATTATAGTTGTGTCTGAAGACGGCAAACACGTCCAAAATAAGTGTTACTGCTATTGAAACTATAATAAATCGGCTTGAGACCCTTTAGCTGCAGATCTCAAGACATCAAAAGGAAAGGTGGGCTGTCACAGCAGGTAGGGTTCCTACCTATTTTAGTTGTGTCTGAAGATGGGAAACGTCCAAAATAAGTGTTACTGCCATTGAAACTATAATATATTGACTTGAGACCCTTTAGCTGCAGATCTCAAGTGCCAGGTGTCAGCTTCTGCCTTAGGAGGTGATCTGCAGGAGTGAGTTGGAGGTGGCCTTTCAGAAAAGTGTTCAAGTACAAGTTTTCCAAGTGGGCATTGACCTCTATCAGAGGAAAACTCTGGGCTAGGCTGTTTCCCCTCTGAGTTAATCCCCATGAACATCCCCTTCCCGAGTGTGCAGCAGGACTCGTGATAGCGCTTGGGCTGCTGAATGCAGATTGTTGTTACACTCCTAAGAATCCAGGCTTAAATCTGGAAGTCTCTGGGCTCGCTCTAGACCCAGTCTTGGTCTCAAAGCTTTGCCTGAGAATAAAAAGTTAGGAAAGTGCTTCCTGCTGTTTTATGCTATACCAGTAGCTAATATAGAGTTTTTTTTCTGTCCCTTGCTCTCCTTTTAGAAAAGGTTTCTTCTTTTAATATCTCCACTGTGACATGAAACACTGTTATAGCACCTTTTAATTGTTTAACTTAAACT
Source organism: Tinamus guttatus (assembly GCF_000705375.1). The sequence continues at coordinate 24,311 of NW_010576789.1, forward strand.
AAGTTAAATTTGGGAAGTAATCAAAGTCCCTTCTTATTTCAAGGTAAAATAGAATAAGTGAGGTTTGTCCTGCCATAAAACCTTTGGTGACTGCACTGTTGGGTTACTTTATAAAAGATGGCGAGTGCCGTAGACCACTTCATTGGTAGCTGGTGGTAAAACCCAAGTGGATGGTTGATGTGCATGGGAACAGGAGTGAATCATCACCAAGGAACTACAGCATGAAGGAAACCAGCACTTGCAAAAAACTGAATCATTTTGAAGGATTAGATGTGATCCTCATCAAAGCAAATAGCATGGGGGCTTATTGTCAGAGACTGTTACCTTGCTGGAGTCTTAACATATGGAGACTTAAAGTTAGTGTCAGGTTCTGCCCTCGGATTTGCCTAATTCCTGTGCCCTGGGAGCCAGTGCATTCCCCAGCCTGGAAGTGGAAATGTGTGAGACCAAACTGTGACCTGTCACTGCCTTCTGCTCCTGTGGGAACTGCGCGTGTGGGACCGGGCCAGGACCTGTCCCTAGGGATATTAAGCAGGTGAAGGGTCTGGTCTAGGGGATGATGTTGATTCTCATGGCTCTGGTAGCCCTACGGTCCCTGCCTGGTGGATGACACAGCCCCTGGAAGGGACAGTGGCTCCAGTGACTGGCAGCCAACTCGAAATGATTTGATAGCATTTGCTCTATGTGTTTTAAGCAAACTGCTCTGGGGCACTGAACAGCAGGAGTTCTCTGTGCCCTGTCTCCAAAATGATGCAGCCTGGATGCAATCTCTGGGAAGTGCCAAGGTTAATTCCTGAGCCCTGGCCCCCAGGAATAGCCCTTGCAGCACTGCTCCTGTGCACAGTCCCAGGGAAGCTTTGCAGAAAGGCCTTGTCCCAGGTATTTTATTGCTATGTAGAATGAGGGGAGGATAAGGGCCATTAACATTTCTTAATTCTGTCTGTTTTTCTCTGCTTTTTACAGTTTATGGCTGCGAATGGAAACAATGTAGCAAAAGCAAAATATGAGTCCAAGATGCCACCGTTTTATTACAAGCCAACATTTCTTGACTGTCAGTAAGTAAATACCTTTGCTGCTAAACCACATTTATTTGTGCAGCTGAAGCCTCTGTAATATTTTTGTTTTAGTGTGATACCTGTTTTTTTATCACAGTGGGGATTGCATTACAGAAGTCCCTGAAAAATGTTTGTTCTTTTGAATGCATATGATAGAGTTTATACTACGCGTGGGATCTTATTTAATAAACATAATTGCGTGATGCAGGGAAGCCAATAGTTTGTCTATTCCCTAGACCCTTCCAAGTTTCTGAGGCTATGAAAAAAGTCAATTTCTACCCATTGATTTCCTCTTCCTTCTCAAATAGCCCTTTTGTATTAAGATGTAACTTGCTTATCTGATGGACGAGGTGCTAGGTTGCTTGTACTGCCAAAATATTGTTTCTATTAGTGCCAAATAGTCGTGGGGGATATTTTTTTTCCTAAGTGAGAAAGAACATCCTAAGCTAGGACAGGTGAAAGGATGTTTTATCCTATCCAGTGTAGAGTAAACCAGGAGCCCAGCTTTTGTGGACCAGAATGGTTGAGCAGCCAGAACTTGTGCTGCTTAGGGAGCAAGGAGATAAACTGAAATTGTTTGTTCAGCAAGATTCTGTCCTAGAGTCCAATCTTGCAGAATGCTGTGGGTGCATCCTTGTAAAATCAGTGCTTCACAGGATTTGGTGTCTGCAGACATAATTTCCAGAGCCAGTGTTTTAGTATTAGCCAGTCCACGAGTGTAGAAGTACCTGATGTTCAACCCGATATCATTTAAATGGGTGTCACTGGTTGAAAAGAGAGGTTGGGCAGGGTGGCAGTGGGTATGAAAATGCCCAGTCCAGTTGTGAGTCTCTGAGCAGCCTTTTGATGTGTTCAAACATCACAAGAGCTGCCCAGAGCAGAAGTACTGAAGGAATTGTAGGATTCCTTGTATGAGAAGCCCATAACTAGGGTGCTTATGCACCAGGCTCTGCTTTATGCACCAGATCTGAAATCAGACTGAAGGTAGTTAAAGGGCTCCACTCATGAGTGCCTACACTCATCCTCAAGGTGATTTTATCTGCACTTTCACTCTGTTGTAATAGCTAGGAAGGCAGTAATTCTCCTGAATATGTCATGCAAAAAGCCTTTTACAGAGAAGAAAAAAGAGGGCGTCTGTCATCCCTATGAAACATCTCTGTGATTCATCCATTACCTGCTATTTGATAATGCTAAAATGTTAAATTTGGGAAAGCCCAGGTGTGAACAGCACTGCCTGGCCTGATAAGTCACTCATTCTCACAACTTTAGCAGATCTTGGGTTTGATCTAAAATGGCTTCTGGCAGCAGCCTCCACAGTTCCTACAATTAGAGAAATTATTTGAGGATTGGCAAAGCTGCTGTGTACGCACTTTGAGTGCATCGTGTTTATCCAGGTGGGATGTGTGTTTTGTGGTCCTAAAGTGTTAGCTCTAGCATCCTTTTTCATCCTTGTGCATCAAGTGCTTCTTGCATCTTGCTGTGTAGGAAGATTCCACTTCCTAAAATGGTGCATCTACTAAAAGAAATTGCTGCTAATTTCTCCCTTGCTTCTCCCTGACTTTGGGTTGAGACCAAAAATCTACAGGTTTTTGGAAGTCTATTGGCAGAGAGTTATTCATGCTTTTTTTTTCCCTTACCTTCTCCTTGGAGTCTCTTTGATACCAGGAAGAAAGTGAGCTGCAAAATACTCATAAGGCCCAGATTGCAGAGAGAGGTGGTAGTTGTGCCAACAGCAACTCCAAGGTGAATGCTGTTTTGTGATAGACAGGCAGCTCTCTTGAACTGTTTGGTCCTGAGAGGATCCAGTGCCATATTTATATTGCTGGGACCCAAAATCCCAACAGTCAGCCGTGCTGTTTGAAGATTTGTGGATGGAAAAGGAAGATTTTGACCTAGCTCCAGCAGTGTTGCTGCTGTAGTCTTTGCTAGGAGAAACAAAGTTCTAGGTGAGTTTTTGTCTCTGAGGCTCTCAAAACAATTTGCAAGCTCTGTGTTTGGGCAGAGATGCATCCTGATTGCTCCCCTGGAAGTTGTGGATCCGCAGATTTGGAAGTTAGTGCATATCTGAGGCAACCTTGACATTCCCACATCAGAGGACAGCTACTAAGCAGTCAAGAGTCAGAAATGGAGGAGGCTCATACAGATCTAGCTAACTGTAATTCCTTGCACTACATTCAGTGGCGTGATTTTAATATCTTTCCTCTGAACTAAAGGGAAACTGCTGTAGTTCAGTGTAATGGGAGTAAAATCCACATGCACATCATACTGAAGGCTTTTTGCTCAGGTTGTTTTGTCTTAAGTCTCAGTTAGACTTAATTAGCCATTGCACTCCAGCCTGAGCTGCTGTTTTTGCTATTGCTGGGCCCTCTTGGTGTCTGGGTTGTTTGTATCTTTGCCGGGAGCACCGTCCTGTCGCCTCTCGATGCTCCAGCGCTGCCTGACGGGGTGCTGAGCTCAGGCACAGCTGTCTGCTTGGAAGGGCCCTCTGGAGCTCGGGGGATCTGGGTACAAACCCCACTCAGCTCCTTGCACAGGTCAGACTGAGAGGCAGCCAGTTCTCCCCTTGCTGCTCAGGCAGCTTCGTGACCTCAGCCGCTTCTGCTCCTTCTGCTTTGGGGCTGGCAGGAAATATCTGCTTCACTCGGGCTTCCTTTGGTGATGCAGCGCGGCCTGTGTCCCGCTGCGCCGCCGCGGCTGCCTCCCAGCCTGCTCTCCCCGCGCGCGGGCAGGCCGTGCGTCCACAGCCCTTTGATGCCTGGTGGAGCCACATGCGGCCACTCTTAGCCCACGATAGGCAGCGGGTGCTTAGGCTTCCTTTGCTTGCTTGTCCGGCCGCCTTTTTTGCTCAGCAAGGAAGAGGAGGAGGCCAGGCTGACCCTCCTGCAAGCCGCTGCTCCTGGGCCAAGCCCTGGCTGTTTCGTGCTCGCTGGTGTGCGGGTGTTTTGCAGCGGGCCGTGTTTCAGTTGGGCTGCCCTGATTCCTGAGCTGCAGAGGCTGCCTGGAGCTCACGCAGAGGTGTCTACGCGGGTGCTCGCGCTGCCGCGTGTCGTGCAGTGACCGCTCATGCTGACACGTGCTGCGCTACAAGCAGCCACCGTCAGTCCTGGCTGGGAGTGTTTGGG